>LIEC01010315.1:0-42078 GCA_001925005.1 Drosera capensis | reverse complement strand
CAGATGTCATCTTGCAACCTTGTGCCCATGCAAATTTAACTTCCCGAGGATGTGTTCACTTTGTTTTTTATTCTTTATTCCTGTAACAAACAAATCGTTGGCTTAGACATCCAACTCATCCTTTAGTGTTTAGTCATTTTGCTCCACATGGTTTAGGTGGTCTAATGTAATTCCACAACAGTGCCAATCAACTTCAGTTACTTGATCATGCTAAAAATTTGCAGCCCGTCGAATATGCACAATCAGTTCAACTTTTATACTTTGCCGAATATAGGTCCAAAGTAAAGAACCAAACTTTTTAATAATAGCTGATGTAACTCCTTGCTGCCTGAAGCTCATTCGGGTCTTTACATGTTCATCATATTCGACCTTCCAGCTTTTAAACCACAGCTTTGAAGTTCAAGAGGCAAAATAAGAGGCAAAATCAGAAGTATACAAGAAAGGAAGGAGGACCTGTTTGAAAACAACATCATCTGACTCATCTTGGTTCAATTCTGCACGTAGAAAAATAAAAAGAAAACAGAAAATACTGTAATCCAAAGAACACTAATGCAAAACCATTATCGTAAAGCGGAAATGAGAAAGGTGTAAAGCTTAACCAAGCTTTTGCCTGGAGAGTATTAGTTGTACTGTATTTTGCCACTATCTTCAGAAACTCTCCCTCTCATAGACTACCAGTCCTAATTAGAAATGCCCAAGTAATCTGGAGATAATCTGACAGAAACTCTTTAAAAAGATAGAATAAGTAAGCATCCTTCCTACTCGGGAATAAAAATCGTCGTGAAGAAAGTCCTAAAAAATCATAGTATGCATTTCTCCTCCAGACCAGGGAATATACAGAGAAGCTCACGAAACACATCCCATTTTCCGACTTGTTTCTCGATCTTTTTAACCCGAGCACACCTTATACCTCTTTTTATCAGCAGTACTTTTAAAAGTACTTCTTCCCATCGCAAATAACTTGGAATAATTTGGGATGGAATACATGGTAATCTATCAAAGGAGGAAACCATCCCTAAAAGCAATTGTCTATCTCAATAATAGGTTCATATCTTTCCCAATGCTAACGTAGAAGGCACTTAAATATTCAAATGAAAGCTTTTCCATTTCATTGTACACGATGCTTCTGAAGTGTTGATATCTGATTTTGACATCATCATACGCACACAAATAGCATATCTTAAGTTCAAGTAACAAACTTACTAGTATAACCGTAGTAACAAAGGTTTATCTAGAACTTAAGATAACACAAGAAACTATATATTTGCCATGAAGTAGAGACGTTACCAAAAGCTTCCATGACCTTTGGATCCGTAGATAATTTGGGATCTGAAGAAAGAAAAAGTGAAGAACCATTTTAGGAAAAATCCTATAAGGCATGAGAACAGAAACCACATTATATAAAATCAAACATCAACGATGTAGTTAGACAGTTAGATAAATCAGCATGCTTTTGCGTGTCCCTTTGCAGTGTCTAGCTTCAGAAGCATCCAGCAACCAGGGATCTGACGGATTCACCCAGTTCAAACCTGTCTACATTATTAACAGAAAGGACAAGTCAACAAACCTCGAACTATAGTAGGGCGCCTACGCTGAGCCATTGCTAGGACAACCGCATCATCAACCTAAAAAATAGTTCGTGAAGTGCAGCATCAGCAGATCTCGTAAACATCATCCTAGAGAACCATATAATAACACAAGTGGAAGATTTGGAAATTTTTTACTGACAGACATAAGAAAGACATGCCTTCAAAGAAGCCAACTCCCTCAAACCCATTTCAACAGAAAGCATTGTTTCAATGTTTCCCTCGCTAGTTAGCTCAATGGGATCCCGAGTTGATTTACTTTGTTTGTCTGGACTACTCTCACTTGCTATATCCCAAACAATGCAAACGTCAGTTCACATGCACCAGAGAGGTAATTATAGACAAGGAAAGCATAAAATCATCAAGGAAAAGAATCAGTCAACTAGCCTTTATCCAAGAAGTCTTCCTTAGCCTTCTGTCCAGCAGAAATAACAACTTCAAATGGCAGAGGAGCCAAGGCAGACCAGTGCTCATACTTCGAGACAGCAATATCTGCACATATGCCTGACAATGGAAGCAAAAAGTAGTGTATGAATTAATAACAAAACTTGGGTTGCATATATCACTGGCAATAATGCTATACTGGATTAAAAGAAATTGAGAAAGCATAAGAATAGAACAAAACGAAAAATTAAAATCTTCAAACTCCAGTGCATGCCTCCCCTTTCAAAAAGATCAGGGTTTTGACACATAAAGTTTAAGTAAATGGTCCAAAAACTGATGCCTATGTAGCTACAGAAATTGCAACAGTGCCCCTATTAGGCTCCCTATCCATGTAGTTGAGGAATGTAGAACAAAAAAAGTGTATCCAATAGAGTCTTTATCTCAGACCCTAAAGGTCCGTTTGGCCGGAGATAAAAAATGCTTATATGTGCTTATAGTTCATAGTGATACTTTATACATGTCGAGTACTCCCTCCGTTCTGAAAATTTTATAACGTTTTGACTTCACAAATGCCAAGATAAAGTTTGATACGCGTCGTCGTATACGATCAACCATAACTTTTTATAAATTATCATGAAACACCAATGTTTAGGTAAATTACGTAAGTTACGTCCTTTAATCTAATACATGTTGCGAAACAATCAGACGTGATTTAATATGAAAAACAACTTATATTCATATGTATATAATAATATAAAATACGTATATATTCCAAAATTTATGGGGCAATGAAAGTATATCAGATTGTGAGCCTCCTAACATTACTTTGAACTTTAGGTAGAATTGATTTCTCGGTTTGATATCAAAACAGACCGTGACATGAGATCATAGGTTCAATTCCAGCCTCCCTTTTTATTGCCACATGTTATGTTTGGCACTTGATATGGGTTGGATTAATGCGTTTGTTGTCCACACTTCATATCCCAATGGGCCTTTTCATTTTTTTATGAGGGAGTGTTGAATATATCATATTGTGGGCCTTTTATCATTAATTCGAACTTTTGATAGAATTGATTTTTTTATAATACCTGATTGTAATTTTATAATAAGTATTTTGGTGTTTGATAGAAGAACATCTTAAAAATGTTTTTTTTTTTGTTGAAAAAGTTTTTTTTTTGGTGTCAAAAACAATTTTGATTTCTCTGTTGAGAAAAAAAAAAAAGTTTCAAATGTCTTATGACTTTAGAAAGAAAAATAGCTTAAGGTTACAATTAAAAGGAATGTCAAACACCCTCCCCAACATTATAAAATGACTTGAAGTTGATTTTGACTAACTTTAAGCCCAGCCAAACAGGCTCCATTTACGTCCCTCCTTGTAGGGAATGAAAACTTCAATCTCTATATCATTTATTTCTTAATTTATAATCTTTGTGGCGATATTACAATTATTGCAACTTAAAATAAATTTAAAAAGATGTAAGAATCATGAACTCGTATTTAAATAATTATAAAGATGTCTTTTA
This sequence comes from Drosera capensis, assembly GCA_001925005.1. Lineage (NCBI taxonomy): Eukaryota > Viridiplantae > Streptophyta > Magnoliopsida > Caryophyllales > Droseraceae > Drosera > Drosera capensis. Next base: position 38,585 of record LIEC01010315.1, on the reverse strand, counting down.
AAGAAGAATATTTTTTTCAAATAAAATTCTATTTACCACAAATAAAATTAACTTGGCGAATGGTCTCCATGCTATTGAATGGTACGAGCATAAGACCACGATTCATGGCCTGAGGGCTGGACATTATAGGAAGAGACAAGTCCCAAAGTTCCTTTCCATAATGGAGTCTCAAGTTTCAACCCATGTTAGACCTAAAGCTAGCAGACTGAGTAATCTTTTCTCAAGGATTTCATCATCAGGTGCAAGTACCTAGATGAATTTGTGGGTTCTCAAAAATTGAGGTATTCTTTGCAGTATCCTTGAAACAAAATCAAATAACTTATTCAGCCATTACATTGCAAGTTACACAGAGAAGTGAGGGAAAAGTACAACTGCAAGCAAACCACTGCTGATGATCATGCTGATAATAAATATAGAGGGGTTAAAATATTTTATATGTGATCCCGCAGAAGTGAGAGATGTCGGGGAACCTACTCACCATGCTGTATCGCTAAGCCCCAGTAGCGAGCAAGCCAACACCTCTTCAGCACAACTTCCTCCTGTAATGATTACCACTATTTCAGCCTTTGAACATCTACAAGCTACATCCCACACTTCAGTCAACAGAACCAAGTAGATACCATCTCTTCCTGGGACAAAATCATCCTCTGTGTCATTGTTCGAAGACCTTTCGCTTCAGATTCAGCTTCTTCAAGACGATCCACAGCAGCAGCAGCTTCATCTTTCAGCCTCTAATGTGACACAAGAAGACGCTTACATATGAATTTTACTATAGCAATTACACAGAGAAAGCACTTGAAGACAACCCTATCAATTAGACTTTCACCTGGATTTCCAATCTTAGGGCAGCGATTTCTTCTTCTTTCCCTTCCTTATTCTGTTTATCTGCCTTAAGCGCCGCCTGTGAAACATGCTAACTTTAGCACTTAACCCCTTAACAGAATTCAGTGTCAGGGTGAGAATAATGATGTTGGAAGATTGACCTCAAACCAAGCAATAGGCAACAACCCACATAATCCCGCCAAGTGCAGGTTGTGGGCAGGACGGGATGTACACAATCTTAACCCTATTTAGAAAAGTTGTTTCCTGAATATCAGGAGTTGTCAAACTCCTGACTACATAGTTAGGCGGAAGAACGACGTATCACTAAGCCAATTCTTCTTGACAGAAGACTAAGCTCATATCGAATTACAAAATTAGAGAACACAAAATGAGGAACAAGCAACAACCCGTCATTATATACCTCTTTCTGACGCAGTGCTGCTTCCTTCCTGTCTTAACAACAAAAGGACTCTGCCATTATTAGGTAACCAAGTAATTTAAAACAACATTCAGATTTTGTTACCTGCTCAGAAGTTTTGCCTCAAGAGATATGCCTTCTCCAAGAGATGCGACCTGTTAGCAATAAAACCATGAAAAAAAGGATCCAATCAGACGATAAAAAATTGAACTGCAACCATCAGTCAGCACTTGGTATTCCACAGGGATGCCACTGAACCTAGCGCTTCTGATGACCTGACTCAGCATAAACCACAGGACTAAGCAGAGGCTAGATAAAAGAAATGGGGAAGATGGTACTAATACAATAGCTACTCAGAAGGGAAAGAAATTTGTTGTGGCAATTTAGCAATCCACTATAAATCCACTGGCTGACTTTGCAGCTGTGGCCACCTACCACATCCGAGCAAAACCTTCGACATCACAATCCTTGGCAGGCTTATCCAACCATCCATCCAAACAGAAGTAAAATCAATGTTACCATTTTATGATTGCCGGATGCAACAAATGTCATTCTCAAATCACTGACCTGTTGTTCAAGTTGTCTGGCCCTTGCCTCAGCTTCTTCACGTTTCTCTTCTGCAAGTTGGAGCTGCAGAGGAGATACTTAGAGGCAATACTGGAAAAATACCATGAAGCTGAACTAGCGTCAATTTCAATGTCAGAAGCAGATACCTTTTCAAGCATAAGATCATTCTCTTCTTGTAGCACATCCAACTGCATACAGATTAAAAACCAAGAAAATGATGCTTAGCAACAATTATAAACATGGAATGGGAGATAAAAATATCATCATATATTTACTGAACCAAATATGGAGAATGGAGCATCACATACTTGGTCACGTAGAACAATGACATCCTTCTCATTTCCATGGTCTTTAACCATGTTGAAGTGCGCTATATCAGGGGTCAACCTGCAAACATCCAATAATTTCAGCAAATCGATTGCCCAGGAACAATAATGATGTGAGCATGACACATTGTGTCATCTTTTGCCTTAAATCTCCTTGTTTATTTTGTGGATTCTCATCACCTCTCTAATTAAGCAATTTTCCAATAGACCTTCAATTTCACCATAAGTGTCCAGTATATATAAGAAAGACGTGTACTTTTATCATCACATTAGTAGATCGTGTGTCCTTGAAGCAAAACATAGTGCATCAGACAGGAAAGGGCTCATGCTTTATAATACAAAAACAAATAACAAGGACCATAGAACTAGTTCTTGACCTTCTCTCTGCTGGTCTTGTTGGAGGAAGTTCTATTGGCGGTATTGTAGCAGGAGTTCTCAATGTACTTTTGGTTGGTGGGATCATTGCTGCAGAAGGAATGGAAGCGGATCGCCTTCCAGCTGATGTGGAACGTATTGAAGGAGCATGATCGGCAAAATTCCTACCAAACTAATTCAAACTTGATAAAACCAAATCAGTCCACATATGGATATAGCCAGAATAATGCGAGCAACATTTGGCTAAAGAGTGGCTAAGAAAATGCTAGATCAGGACGGGCATTAGATACTCTAAAGCAAATTCACTAGGAGGGACTAAGCACAATTTTAGTATCACCGTAACTTCTATTCATACAAAAACTAGTACAACACCAAACCAGGAGCTTTTATCATGGACAGAATCTAGGGAGGGTAAGATGTTCACTAGAGAGAGCTTTCCCAATCACTCATCCAAAGACTAGATGCATCATAATAGAGTCACATATCAGCAGCGTGGCCAGCGCTGCCTTCTATACTAATCAGAATATTAAACAGGACAATTTGTATCAGGATAAACCATGTGAATCTAACAATTCTGAACTAGGTTATCATAATCATGATTCCAAGCACATCTAAATAATAATAATAAAAAAAACCAGGATGAAGATGGATGGAATATAGATAAGATAAGAGTTGGGAAGATGATTACCGCAGGAGAGGAGGAGCGATTGGGCCTTGAATTGAAGGAGGGGGAACCGGTCTGGCGGCCATTATTGGTAAGCATGTTGTTGGTCATGGAACGATGAAGAGGAGTAAGAGGAGGCGGCCGAGACTGTAACCCTGGATCATCTTCGTCGTCGTCGTCGTCATCGTCAGTGGCAGCCTGAGACGCCATGACCTGAGCGAGACGACGAGCGGCGGCCTTGGCGGCGACGTTCTGAGTCCTCTTGACGGTGGAGAATCCGGAGATGGAAGGGTGTCGCGAGTGAGGGTGAGCGGGCGACGCGGCCGGAGACGATGAGGAGTCGTTGCTGCTTGAACCGCTCCATTGCCTTCCCAGCACGGGACTCGGCGCACGTCTCCGATCCATCATCGTTGACTTACCTTTGACCACTTGATTGTGCTTGCGTTTCGATAAAACTGATCCAAGATATTCACAGCCCCAAAACCAAGGAAAGATTCAGAAGAAATCGGGAAGGAGGAAGCCAAGCCGAATTGGAAGCGATCGATCGAACCGTGTGATCTAGAGATGAATGATGGGTGAAGCAAGTGTTGTTTGTTGAGGGTGGGGAATCCAATCTGCAGAGAAAGAGGAGATATCGTTGAGAGAGACGATATCTCCTCGCGAGAAGTTCGGCGGCGGGGTAGGAGGAGGTTGAGGCTTTCGGCGGCAGCGGCGACGACTGCTCCGCCGAGATAATCTCCTTTGACGCTGATCGGCGACGCAGAGCAGCTTTGATCAGCACCCTCTGACTCACCACCCGTCAGCGTACAAATTTACTTCCTCCTTTCGTTCGTGGATTTCCATACAATAAAGTTTCTTTTGAGAAATGATAGTCACACTATTAACTTGGACATTTCTCAAGCCTTTGGATATTTGATACTATCAATATACTGTTTGCATTTGAAAATAGTGGTAATAATTGGAATTTATCGAGATAAGTTTTAATTTACGTTATAAGATGATTAAACATAATATTTTCATAAAATTATCGTGAAATTGATAATTTAAGTTATGCATTTTAATTTTGGGACAATAATATAATTATTTTTTACATAATTAAGATGAATAACGAAATTCTTCAAAATTCATGTTTAATAATATAAAAAATAAAATATTATATTTATGTTGGGATAGATGAAGTGTAAGATTGTGTGCTATCAATCAAATTCAACAATGAAGATTTAAATTCAAAAGAATAAAAAATTGCGAGAAAAAATTCAAGAAAATTGAAAAATATATCAAAAAAGAAAGATTTTATTAAAAAAAATATCTGAGATCTTTATCAACACCAATCTTCTTCTTTTTTTTTTTTTTTTTGAAGGCTCACTCCCAACGAAGTTTTATTTACACTTGATCTTGAGTACAAGCATTAATCACTTCATTGGGAACCAAGATCCTTGGCTCCAGACTATGCTAGCTCTCTAAGGTAAACATGGCCATAGCATGGGCCGTTGAATTGGCCTCCCGAGGCACCCAAGAGTAAACTTCTATAAATGATCTTGATAAATGTAAACATTCCTCGACAAGGCCTCCTTCAATTGATAGATCAGAATCTCCTTTCTTAAGCATCTCCACCTTGGCGACAATCGGATTCAATGATCAACCAATCCATGTCCCTCGATCTTACCCATTCAAGACCACTCCTATTCGCAATTGTCTTCCCTGTCATCGACGTCACTGGTACTCTCAAGTTTTGACCCGACGTAGCTATTATCTGGCCATTATGGTCTCTAAGCACAACTCCTGTGCTCGCCACCCCTTCTACCTTCATCGCGACATCTACATTGATTTTCAGTCTCCCCGTCAGCGACATTAGCCACTTGATGTCTGTAATGGATCTTCTACTTCGTTGGTTTTCAGCTTAGATAGCTTTGGCTTGTCGAAATTCCTTTGCATGTCGATTGGTTAACTACAGGATCAGGTTACCCGGCAAACTTCGTTCATCATGAATAATAATCGAATTTCGATTAGCCCACAAGTGGTACAATACGGTGGCTACTTCAGTTGCTCTATCTTTATCAAGATAATCAAGCACTCCAAACCATCATGCTCAAACCCCAGTATTTCCTGTAAAGGCGACATCCTGAAATTCTCTTCTTTCCACAGCTACATAGTCACACGACACAAACAAAAGACATGAGCTTGTGTCTCCGTCCCCTCACCGCAAACTGGGCATACACTTTCAAACTCGTTATAAAAACATCTTAATTTTTGGTTGGACGTCTAGATGCCATGTCTTCTTCCATCCTCTTCTCTCGGTCTCATCCTCACCCTCCTCTCCAAATCTGATTTTGTATGTCAAGCTGTATGCGCTCTTAACTGTGTACGAGCCTTTCGGATTCAGAGTTCAAATAAGGTGGTCTTCCTTCCCGAGGTTCCTACTGGGATGTTTAAGGTCTCGCTAGGTAGCTTTGTCACAAGTACAATGGGTTGTGCCCCATTATAGCATTCATCAGGTTTGTGCCAGGATAACAACGAGCTTTTAAGGTCTTTGTTGCCATAGAGTGAGGTCTAATTAACAAGCGCCACAATTGCTTAGCCATCAAAGCCTCATTAAAACATGAACTCACAGAATCCCAATCCTTCTTTCACTTTCGACTCACACATCCGTTCCCAACTCCGAGAATGGATCTTTTCTTGTTCGTACTTAGAACTCCATAGGAAACGATTATAAATACATTACAAATCGATCACTATGCCTTCAGGAAGCCTGAAACATGACATTATATAAGTAGGAATAGCTTGAAGAACCGCCTTGATGAGAACCTCCTACCCTGCCATTGACAACAATCTCCCTTCCTAACCTTGGAGCGTCTTCCACATTTGATCCTTGACCCCCGTAAAGAGTACTCGTTTTGATCTTTCACACATCAGTGGCATCCCCAAATACCTCCCCATATCTGCTTTTTCTCGTATACCTAGGATAGATTCGAACACCTGTCTCACCTCCCTTGGAGTATTAGGACTGAAACATATCACTGACTTCTCTCTATTTATCTGTTTCCCAAAAGCGGCCTCATATGTTTGCAGGATCCTCTGCTTTTCCTTCGCCTCGTCTCATTCTGCTCGTCCAAATATCAAACTATCAACGGCAAATAATAAATGACTCACGTGTGATGCCCTTCTACATACCCTGAGGCCTTTTAGCCGCCCTTGAGTTCCTGCATCCTATAAAATGAAAGAGAACGGTTTAGCACACATAATGAAGATGTATGGAGATATCGAATCTCCCTATCGGAGGGCTCGTGATGATTTGAAAAAAGACGTAGGTCTCCCATTCACAAGCACTGAGAATTGAACAGTAGATATGCATCCCATAATAAGTGACCTCCAAAGTGACGGGAACCCCTTATGTCTCAAAACCCATTCAAGAAACAGACATTTAACTCGAGCATAGGCTTTTGCCATGTCGAGTTTCATGACATAAAAGCCATGTTTTCCTTGCTTCTTGTGGTGAAGAAAATCCATACTTTCAAATGCTATGATGACAGTATCTATTATGAGCCTATCTTTGACGAAAATGCCTTGTGAGTCCGAGATAAGATGGGGGAGTGTATGTCTTAGACGATTGATCAAGGTCTTCGATATCAATTTATGCAACATGTTGCACAGATTGATTGGTCTAAACTGACTGATCTTCCAAGGGTACGCGAATTTGGGGCATAACACTATATACATTTGGTTGAGATCATCCAACTGCCCATAACCTCTGAGATACTCTAGCACCAGCATCGTCACATCCGGGACAACTACCTCCCAATTTGTTATAAAGAATTGAACGTTGGCCAGGGTTCGAGGAGGAAATTGAAAAGAATTTGAGTGGGGAAGAGGTGGTGGAACTTGGGCCAGGGCTGGGTGGGTCGTTTGGAAAGGCAAATAACGATTTGGAGCAGAGGATGATTATTTGGGACAGATAGAACTGAGGTGTGGGGCAAGATGAGGGCCAAGTGGGCCCTCTAGATAAGGGGCAAGTTCCTCTGGGTAATTATGATTACTAGCAATAAAGCAACAGTGCTCACCACGGTCAAGAGTATGACCTCAAAATATGCTAAATATGTGACACTTCTTCATGCTAAAACATTTCGCAAAATGACTATGTCTGAATTGACAGTAGTTCACTTAACCATGATTCTATATCATACCCTATGAAAGTGATCATAGGCTCACAGGGTCAGCAGCGTCCATGGCTCTTGAAAGCAAACAGATGCAGAGAATGAAACTACAGAACCTAAGCTTTCGACAATACTTTGAATGCCTTTACGTCAAGGGACTGTTATTATACCCCAGCCGAAGGCATGATCGAATTTCTTCATCAGCTAAGCATCACATAGCCTCATATGCATAAAAAAACATGGGCGCATATCAAATTCACTGTACAGACATAATAGCACAATAAACAAGCACTGCAGGATTCAGCTAAAACATATCAAATTCAAAGGAATGTGGTCCAATCTAGTGCAACCAGCAAATCCGATAAATCCGGTCAAGTACGACCCATCAAACACATCTAATCGATCAAATCAAGTCCAAACTGACAAGTTCATCAATCCAAAAGTCAACCAATCAGGACCGATCCGGTTGAATCCATCCAAATATAACACGGGTCGAGTCTACCACTGCCATGCCCATCGCTTCCACTCCCTTCCGCACACACCGCAAGATCAAATACACCTCAGTAAATCATCACAGCCTCCCAACTCAAAAAGCACGTCAAATCCAAGAAATGACACTAAATCAAGAAATCCACTAATTCATCTAGTAAAATTGCATAAAATTTGGACAACTTCAGTCGAGAACCGTCAAGTTCGAAAAACATTACAATCCCACAAATCATTCCGGTCAAACCCGATCAAGCCCCTGAAAACGCAATAAACTAATATGACGAGCATAACATCTCTTCGACCAAATCTATTGGTTTGTGCTACAGGCTCCGACAAGCAAGCGATCATGGGTATAATAAATGGGTAAAACAGTTTTCTATGTGGCCTTCATATCGAACCATCAACTGCAGAATGTCCAGTAAAAATAGCCAGGGCACGTTAGTAAGAAACATAAAAAGTTGGATGTTGTTGAATGCTGAGGGTATGATTATTTGAGGAAGACACTAACATACAAGCATCCATGATACTGGAGAAAGATAACCAAGAGGCAGGGCACGCCGAAACGGTCTTACACATTGATACTCTCCAGCTAAAATTAGCACCAGGAACTGCAACGATCTAATTCAAGTTCAAATCTAACACAGCAGCGATGGATAAGGAATCAGAGTGCAAGATTAAACATGCTCAGTATAGAAAAAGGAACAAAAAGAAACCTATTCTGTCAACTCATCATAGAGACACCCAAACAAGTAACGAACTATAATAGTTGAATCTCACCTAGATTTCATCACAGGCAATGGTGCTCACAATTGCCAACAAGGAGAATTTCGTAATAAATTCGCCACCTAATCAGATCATGTATATCACCATAGCCTCTTATACACAAACATTGAATAATATCATGCAAATCAGATTCAACCTGACATGTAGTTAAAATCCAACAAATTAATCCCGTAAAACCAGGTTGTGACCAACAACTCCATCAAAACCAACAAAACGGTTCATTTTATGACCTTGTTGTAACCAACATGTCTATCATGTAAAAGCTATCAAATTTGCAAAACGGATAAAATCTAACAAAGTGCCCAAAGTCTAGATATCGAACAAACCCATCCGATCAATTCCGATGGAGTTTCAACAAATTAGGATGAGAACAACCAAGTTCCAAAAATGCGGTAAATGAATCAGCCAAATGTTTTAAATCCGACAAATCTTTCCGGTCAAACCCAAACAAGTCGGTTAAGACCACAAACCCAGCTAAAATAACAAATATGACATCTCTTTGGCCAAAAGTCTATTTGTTTCTTGCAAGAGGCTCTTAAAGACAAGTAAACATGGGTATAGCAAAAGCAGTGTTTTAAGTAGCCTTGATAATGAACAATCGCCAACGAGATTTTCGTAACATAACTCATGGTACAAAAACCCTCAATTGACTCTCAATTCTAGAATGAGCACTGCTTTCATACTACACAAATGATCAACTTGTCAAATAATCAGATGATGTAAATCATCATCGTCTCATAGACACACAAGCATATACCACAATCCACAATTAGAGTTCGCATAAACAATACCAATACACAGAACCAAAGATTTCCTTTCTATTTTCTTTCCATAATCATCTTAATCGGTCCATTGAAATCGTCCTTGCGATCAAACACAAAATCACAAGAACCAAGATGCCATCTCAAGAAGCTGAATCAGTGGCGACAATAAGCCGAACGGCAAAAGGATAAGCAACACCCGACACCATTAATGGCAGGAAAAACCTAACTAATTTGACAAGCATGAGCAAAAGCAATGTTCTAAGCAGCCATGAAATCATACAATCGCTAACATAAACATTGGTCAATAGACCCTCAAATAAATCTCATGCTTGAACACATGATTTTATGCAAACCAAATGATCGATTTGCCAAAACAATCAGATTATGCAAATCATCACTGTCTCATATACACAACCATAGAGCAATAACGCTTTCTGTTGCCTGAAGCATTTCCTTCTCAGTTTGTTCCCAATCAATCCGTGCTCAAATATGTGCTACAATCATGCTGCACGGCAAAAAGGTGAACAACAAACAGTGTCATTGATGGCAAGCAAAAAGCAAGCCGAAGCTGAACCCTACCCAAAATCGAACAAACCTTGGTTTCTACGGTATCGGCTCTCGGTCTACCACTACCATGCCAAACATATACTAATTTCCACGCCCTTCCACGCACACAGTAAGATCGAAATCACCTTGACATATCGTCACAACCTCCCAATCCAAAAAGCTGGTCAAAATCTAAGAAATGACCCAAAAAAAGAAATCCAATAAATCCATCCGGTCAAATTAGATAGAGTTTTGACAACTCTGTTCGAGAACAGTGCGTTAAAATAAATCAGTGAAAAACTCTTTTGTTAAACCCGAACAAGCACTGAAGGCAAAACAAACCAACTAGTATGTGAAGCATCACAAATCTATTTGGCTAAATAATTCGGGTTGGGCTTAATGCTCCGACGGGTTGTGCTTGAGGCTCCGAGAGGTAAGTGATCATGGGTAAAGTAAAAACAATGTTCTAAATAACCTTTAAATCATAGAATAGCCACCAACAAGAATTTCGTAACATAAATATGGTCCAAAGACCCTCACGTCACTCTCATGCCCAGCATAAACATTGCCTTTATACTACCCAAATGATCTACTTGCCAAATAATGAGATCATGCAAGTCATCATAGTCTCATATACACAAACATAGAATCGAACCAATTTTTTCCGCCTGAAGCATTTCCTATTTTATCTATTCCCAATCAGTCCATCAAAGAAGGCATCATATCGAAAGTCTTAAATATGTGCGACAATCATGTTGCATGGCAAAAGGGTGAGCAACAAACAGTGTCATTGATGGCAGGCAAAAAGCAAGCCGAAGCCAAACCTAGAAATAGAACCCTAGTTCCTAGGGTATCAGCTCTTGATCTACCACTACCATGCCAAACAAACACTCGCTTCCACACCCTTTCACCCATACAACAAGAACGAAATTTCCTTGACATATCGTCACAACCTCCCAATCCAAAACATCGGGTCAAATCTCAATTACAAAACAAAATTGAGAAATCCAACATATACATCTCATCAAATTAGATAGTGCTTTGATAACTATGGTATAAAAAAAACAGTTCACTTCAGAAAAAAATTGAGTGAAAGAATTTAAAAAAAAATCATTTAAATCCGACAAGTTTCTTCGGCCAAACTCAATCAAACCAGTGAAGACAACAAAACAAGCCAACTAGTATGCGAAACATACTAGTTATCTTTGTGTTTGAGGCTCCGACAGGCAAGTGATCATGGGTAAAGAAAAACAATATTCTAAGTAGCCTTTTAATTATAGATCCGCCACCAATGAGAATTTCGTAACATAAATCATGGTCAAAAGACCCTCGATTCACTTTCATGTCCAACATCAACACTGGTTTTATACTACCCAAATGATAACTTGCCAATTAATCAGTTCATGTAAGTGAACATAGCCTCATATATACAAACATAGAACAGTACTCCATCAACGAGGGAGAAATCTCGAAAGGCTGAAATGTGTGTGACAGTCATGTTGCACGACAAAACGGTGAGCAACAAACCATGTCCTCGATGGCAGGCAAAAAACCAAGACGAACCCGAACCTAGAATAGAACCCTAGTTTCTAGAGTATCGGCTCTCGATCTACCACTACCATGCCAAACAGACACTAGCTTCCACACCCTTCCACGCACACAGCAAGACTAAAATCGCCTTGACATATCAAAACAACCTCCCAATCCAAACAGTGGGTCAAATCTCAGTTACGAAACCAAATCGAGAAATCCAACATATACATCTGATCATATTAGATATTGCTTTGATAACTATGGTAACAAAAAAAAACAGTCCATATCAGAAAAAATTGAGTGCAAGAGTTTGAAAAAAAAAAATCTTTAAATCAAACAAACTTTTCTGACCAATCTCAATCAAGCCAGTGAAGGCAAGTGACCATGGGTAGTGCAAAGGGAATGCTCTAAATAGCATTATATTATACAATCGCCAACAATCAGATTTTAGCGACATAAATCATGGTCCAAAAACCCTCATCGATTCACTTTGATGCCCGGCATGAGCATTGCCTTATACTACCAAAATGATCAACTTGCCAAATAATCAGCTTATGTAAGTCATCACAGCCTCGTATAAACAAACATAGAACAGTACCAATTGTTTTCGCCTAACGCATTTCTTTTTCAATCCATTCCCAATAAGTCCATCAAAGAGGGTGTCATCTCGAAAGGCGGAAATATGAGGGACAATCATGTTGCACGGAAAAAGGGTGAGCAACAAACAGTGTCATCGATGACAGGCAAAAAAGCAAGCCGAAGCCGAACCTAGAATAGAATCCTAGTTTCACGGTATCGGCTCTCGGTCTACCACTACCGTGCCAAACAAACAATGGTTTCCACACCCTTCCACACACAGAACAAGACTAAAATTGCCTTGACATACGTCACAACCTCCCAATCCAAAAGCAGGTCAAATCTCAGTTATAAAACCAAATCAAGAAATCCAACAAATACATCTGGTCAAATCAGATAGTGCGTTGGCAACTCTGGTCGAAAGTAGTCCACCTCAGAAAAAAAAAACAGTGAAGGAATTTGAAAAACATCTTTAACTTCGATACAGTTTTCGAGTGAAACCCGATCAAGCCACTGAAGGCAATAAAACAAACCAACTAGTATGTGAAGCATGACACATCTTTTCGACTAAATAATCCGATTTGTGCTCGACAGGCAAGTGATCCTGGATAAAGCAAAAACAATGTTCTAAGCCTTAAAATCATAGAATCGCCAGAATTTCGTATACCATGATAAAAAGACCCTCAATTCACTCCCATTCCCAGCACGAACACTGGTTTTATACTACCCAAATGATCAATTTGCCTAAATAATCAGTTCATGTAAATCATCATTGTCTCATGAACACACAAACATACACCATAAGTCCACAATTAGAGTTCATAGGAATAATACCGAATTCCATCGTCATCACTTTCCTTTCTCTGTACATCCCCATCAAGTCCATCGAAACCAACGCTCCAACCAAAACCCATAATAACAGGAACCATGTCTCCATCTCAATCGACTCAGATCTGTGGCTCCGATCAAGTCGCACGGCAAAAGGACGAGCAACAATCGGCGTCACCGATTTCAGGCAACAAGCAAGCCGATTGCCGAATCGAAAATGCAGAAACCATGCCAATCGGACATCGGCTGCTGCCACATCCTCCCACACATGCAACAAGACCAAAATCGCACCCACAGATCATCACGGCCTTGCACATCAAACCCTAACTCTAGTTCCTCGACCTTCCCCTCGGTTTTCGTGGTGATGAATCGAGGATCGGAGGGGGGAATTTAAGAGCGGTTGATGGAGATTTTGGAGAGGAATCATCGGCGTCGATCCCATCTGCGGCCGTGAGCGGAGAGGGGTAACCGCGGTTGGGGTTTGACTCCCCGGCTCTCTACTTCTCGCCTCAGATCTCTCGAGAATGAAAGGGAGAACTGGAATAGAAAATGTTATGAAAAACGGTCGGATTAGTGAGATCTGCGTGGAATCAACGCAGTTTGTTTTCCCTTATCATCCAAGGAGGAAAAAAAAACACTGTAATTTTGAACAATTTCTATTATAATTGAGATATTTATTTATTTTTGGTAAAATTGTTTATAGTTATGGATTGTTGAAATAAGCCAGATTATTTGCTCAGATCAAACGAAAAAAATTTCGTATTTATTTGAAAACTTTTGAAATGTATAAAATCTTGTATAATGTGTTAGTAATATTATATTTTTTCTCTTTTACGAAAATGATTGAACGGAAAGATCTATAGTTATAACGTCTTTGTACTATATATTACATAGAATGTTAAGACTGTGAATATAAAATTAATACCATATTCATATAATTTAATGGATTTTATCCGATACAAATTTTTTTCCCAATGACAATTTTCTGATAAACATTCATGAATCAATTATAAATATAATTTTTCTAATCTATAACTCTCAGTGTAGCGCGTGTGCGGCCCAGAACATCTAAGGGCATCACAGACCTGTTATTGCCTCAAACTTCCTTGGCCTGGAAGGTCATAGTCCCTCTAAAAAGCTAGCTGTCGAGTTCCGCGTGCTTCAGCGCCATCCATTTTCAGGGCTAGTTGATTCGACAAGTGAGTTGATCATCATGAAGAGAGATGGCTTGGCCCCCTTCCTTAGTTGCTGATGTCGAAATATTTGGGATCCGAAGGAAAGTGATATTCAACATGTAACTGCACCATCAAATCGATATTGCCCCTGGTCAAAAGTGCAGCAAAAGCTTTCCAACGGCATCCAAATTTACACATTAGCAAATGATAAAAAAAATTTGGTTCCACTGACCAAGCCACATCCTAAACATGGTATTGGGAGAAAAAACGGTATGCATATAAGTTCATTAGTGAAAAATTATAAGAATTAATGATGATTTTAGAATCTAGAAAAAAAACGTAAGAATTACCAAGAATCAAATGTTTTACTTTTAAAAAAAACAAAGAAAAACAAAAAACAAAAAAAAAGAGTCAAATGTTTTAGTTTCACATACCTTGCCTTCATCAGAATCTGAGCGACGTTGAGGAAATACCACCTTCAAATCTTTATACAAGTAAAACCTTCGTCCCCCCAAAGCATCTCCACTCTTCCCATCCGGATTGGATATAGGATCTGATTTGCACCTCTGGAATGATCTAGAAGCCTTTTTATGATGGGGGCACAAGAACCGCAGGTGAAGCGCATAGCGGAGAACTCCATTGCCGTGGCTAGTATCATTCGGCTTCACATCCTGCACGTATCTGCATTGCTCATTATCCTTTCCCACATTACCTGAATGGAAGTACTCACCATTTTTTTCCCATCACCTTCATGCACTGGTTGAGGGAGGCTGTTATGTCTTCATTGTTTCTTTCCAACGCGTTTGCTTCTGAGGGTGCTTCATAACTGTTGGTCATTCCATGCCCTCCATTAACCATGGAAGTCTTCTTGTGCGAAGCTAGAGTCATCTTCTGGCGCAAAAATGTCTGTAGTGGTCAAACAAAAGAAGCATTTTCAAAGAGCAAAAGCAGAAACTAAGACAAAGCAATTTCCCCATAAGTAATGACTCCTTGTTTCTCCCTTCCGTACAAATTTCTCTATATTCTTCTGTTTCCTTACGTTTATACGATGCTAGAATATGCACTTGAACAATGTGTTCAACAGCTGCATTCAAGAGGTAGACAGACACCTTGAGTGTTTCGAGCACGGAAAAAGGGTCAAGCTTTTATACCTTGGTACCAGCTGGCATATCACATAAGTCATAGTTGCAAAAGAAGGTGTGAACCGGTGTTTTCTCTGGATTGCTTAGCACCTGAAAAGTATAGTAACTAGTAACCAGGAAAAGAGAAGACTGAGTAACTAGTAACCAGGAAAAGAGAAGACTGACGACAAAGAGAAGCAAATGTCGCAAGAACTCCTCCCTAGTAAAAATCCAGTATAAAAGTCTAATGATCAGTGACACCCTATCGACATGTTTTCTCACAATATCCATCAGCAAGAATTCTTGACCTAGTCCAGTGCACAGACTTCACAACTAAGCAGACTAACAAGGCTCTACCTCAGTATAGAAAGAAATCCACAACTTGCTGCATTTCACTACCTTGGTGGTGGTTGTTATAGACCTTGATAGGGCCTTCCGGCACTTTCCTTCCCAAAGCATGTATTTTTAAGCTTATGCAACAGCGAAAAGTCATAACATGTAATCATACAAATAAGCTAATTCTATTTGTAGGTTAAAAAATTCCTTTATTTGAAGCCTAACTGAACATCTTTAGATTACATCCCAAATATCAACCAACCAGTTTTTGATGTCTACTCTTCAATTACACGTTAAATTGCTGCTATTATTTCTCTGAATACCTAGGGCGATTACTTCAAATAGCCAGCAACAAACTACGAGGTTGGAAAGCATGCTTTACAGTGACTTGTAATATAAAATATTATACAAAGGCCTGCTCATTGTTTTTTGTTTTCGTTTCATTGGTTAATGAAACAGAAACATCTGTTGTAGGCCTTTGCCCTGTTGTAGGATGTCCCTCTATTGCAGGCCTCCCTGCTGGCCCTGCTACGGACTCCTGCGCCGGATACTTTAAGGCCTTACACAAGGCGCTCAAGGCGAAGAGGACCACACGGATCATCATTCAACTTCTGTTTTGCAGTTTGGTCTACACCATTTGAAAGCACAGGAATGACATCATTTTTCTAGCCGTAAAGCCGTGCAAACATGTTATGGAGACTTACTTGTTCAAAGCAGCTATGGACATTGCCTATACTAGGAAATAACGTCTCAATGAGGATGAGAAGAAACTGTTAGCCAACTGGAAGATCAAACTGGATGGCTAAATTGTTTGTATATGTTCATGTTTTGTGAGTCATGTAATCAATCATGTATGTAGTGGTTCTACTCGAGGGAAACTCTTGTAATATTTATATCATGCGTGTATGCAATCCTGTATAGAAGCTTAGGCTTTTAATCATTAGGTAGGGGGATGAGGGGTATGGCTTATGTTGAGTCATCCCTTCCATAACTTGTACATAATCTTATTATTTTCAATGGTAAAAAAAAACAGAAATATTTGTTTTTGTTTTTCAAAAAGATGAAATAGAAGCACAAAAACAGAACACCAGTGGTACAGATTTTTAGTGTTTACTACCCAATTCATCTTAGTACAATATTGAAGATCCCTTTAAAAATATGATGATATTTCGTAAAGTGTTTTTTTTGGATTTTCTTACTGGTATCTTGTTTCTATTAAGTTTTGAGGAGCATTGCCAAACAACCCTTACTCTCATGGTGAAACCATCAGTAGAATTAAGAGAAACAAAATAGGCAATTACCAATTGTAACCGTCCCTTCAGTGGTATAAGCAAGCGACTCCTCTCGAAGTGCGAATCACCAACACTGGGACTTCTTTTCAGTTTTGGAACCTCTAGCTTTCCCTTTCCCATGGAGTCACCAAGCTCTATGGAAGAATAGTACAATAGGTACTTATCTCCATCTATACTCGTTGCAGAGAATGGAAGTTTATGAGGTTTTGGAGAAAAGCTCCCACCAGTGATGCTCAACACCGCAAGAAAACCATCAATCTTCTAGGGCATGAAAATAAAATACAACATCAGGCTACCAATGTTTTGTTTACCAGGATGCAGGAGAGCTTGGAGTGAAAAAGAAAGCCCTATCAACAACTAGCGACAACCCGAGTAAGTACGGACTTCGAATTATCCAAAAAGCATGTGTGTCATAACGTAAAATTTTGAGAAAAGGAATGTTTTCAAGGTGAGGTTATCAAACCTTGCTAACGCTTCCGAATGCTAATTGACCGGACAAAAGGGACTCCTCAAAGGACCCAACAAGGGACCTTCTAACTGGTAGCGCATTCAAACTTCTAGAGAACTTCACACAGGGTGAAATAGATGTATCATAATTCTGTTTTAACTCCGTGGGGCAGGAGCCTCAGGAGTAAACTTGGTGCCATTCAAAAAAACATCAGGCGCTCTAATGAGCATGTCTTCATCATTGTTGGAAGAGAAAAAGCATGGGAGAGTTCCATCAAGTGATTGCTGAACATCCTTATGAGTCAAATTATTACCAGGAGTAACTTCTCTAGCATCCTCAAATCCACGTTCACTTCTTATATTACCATGAAACCTTGGACCTAGAGGGGACAAAGACACGAGGGAGGAAACCATTTTCTTCGGTGACAAAGTGGCATGCCCATTTTGAAAGCAAAAGTTTGTTGATCCTTGGACGCGGTTCGCTCCAGATTGAGACAGAACAGTACATTTGGGCTGGGGGCTCCCAATCAAAGGGCCATCAGTGAAAATGCTGTAGTTCCTCTCGAAAATATTGTCCAATGAGTTACTCAACTCTGGATACCTATGAGCATACCATGCAATCGAGTCTCTACAACCTGAGCCACCCGTATGAACTTTCTTATGCTCTTTCGACAAAAAGAGATTACCATAACCAGCAAAAGTCTGAGAATGAGAACTTCCTGGAGAGATGTCATCCCCGATGTCCAATGAATCACCACAGAACTCTCTATCAAGAAGCATAACGCCCAAAGGAGATAAGACCCTCTTCCTTGCAGATGAACCTATTGCCCCGCTTTGCATATAACCAGTATCCGCTTTGCATATAACCAGTATCTGAATGATTCACTAGGCAGAAGGCATTGGCAGATGTCCCAAAACCAACCACCCTCAAAAGGGGATCATTTGTATCGCCATCTTTATTTGTAAGCGAGCCAGGTCGATCGTTTTTGCAAATTTTCAATGCAGACATAGTAGAAATAGCATCTCTGTGCACATCCAAAACACCGGGGTCTTTCTCAGCATCTAGCCCTCTCTGGTGAAGATCTCTCAACGAACATGGAGAGTATGATGATACCATGTGGCTGCCTGCAGTTGCCCCGTGCATTCTGCTTATGTCGTAGTTACTCAAGTCCACCGAGCTTTGTGAAGTTTGTCCAGTTTTGCTATTTGAAACTGCAACTGCTTCAGCAATACCACTTCTAATTACCTGAGGCAAGCCCATCTCAGCAGTAACTATTTGTACCACTAAAGCTAGTGGCACATTTCCTATCACCTTCGTGAACTCACTACACTTATTACTGACTACGCAGCTCACGTGCTTCCCAGTTTTAAAAGTTAAATATGGGAAATGAGGGCCAAGAATATGATGCTGATCCTGTTAACCACAAGTTACTCCCTCAAAAACAACATACAGCAACTTCCATCGGAAACTTCAGCAACATTTTCCATCTATAAACCAAAGGTACCCGTGCATCAGGACCCATTTCTGTCACAACCTTGGAACAAGTAACTCAGGTTACTTGACGGATAATGAAACGAGTTACAGAACATTATATCCTACCAGATTGAAACGGGAGAAGACTGATACATTCGACAAACAGATTTGCGGCCCTGCAAGACAAAAGCAATGTACGGCCAATAAGTTTCCGGGAACACAAAAACAACAAGGATTGCAAAGGCATTCCTACAGAATGATCCAAAGGAATACAATCTGAGAAACATTGTTCGTTGATGGAGTCATAAAAAACACAACGAGATCAAAGCAAATATAGTCGAGGATAGATGTCGTGATACGCATGTATATAAGACACCTTGCCAAATAAAAAGGGGGGAAATAATATATGTTAAGATATAAATTAGGGCATTCTACCATCGGTTCGAACTTTTGGTATCAATTCGAACTTTTGATAGAGTTGGTTTCTCGACATAGCATCAAAACAGATTGTGATAAAAGCCCACGAGTTCGAACCCTACCGCCCCCCAATTTATCGCTACCTATATGGTTTATTATGTGAACCATATATATAACACTTGGTATGGGCTATAGCCAGTATTGTCCACACTTCATGTCCCTATGGGGCTTTCATGTGAGTGAGAATGTTATGATATATATTAGTGGTCTTCAACCATCAGTTTGAATTTTTAATAGAATTGTCTTCTTGACAATACAAGCATGGTGAAGAGATGGATACAATTGTAAGATGGAAGAAGGATGTTGAACGAGGTCCTGAAGCCAGTTCAACACAAGAACGGAACCTCCTCATGTTCAATTAGCCTAGAAGATCGAAATGCAGAATCAAACAAGAGAAAATTCATCAAGGTTGAGTCCTCCCATTACAAAGTGGATGCAACTACTACTGTTTACTTTGTTCTAGAACTTTAACTACTTGATCAGCTTTAAAAGCAGCAAAATTCTAGAAGAAGAAAACCCCAGTACTTCCAAATTCGACTCTCTTTCAATTTCGGGCAACCAATTGAAAGTACTGGCCGCAGAATAATTTGTAAAAAGGTAAAGCATAAATCCACAATCGCTTATCAAATTCTCAACAATCCAACACACTCCCAAAAATTGAAACCACAAAATCTCAGAAAGGGTTGCAAAAACCAGGAAGATAATCAAGGATGCAGAGAATGGAAGCTTTTGCCACTGAATCTCCCTGATCAAAGACGATTATCACAAAACCCTGCTGGAATCCTAACTAATCAGAACAAAACACCAACAAAATCAACAACAATAAATATAATTAAAAGGAAAAAAGGGCAACCCAAGATCCAAATGCAAAGAGGGGTGGGGTAGGCTTATGGGTATGGTTGAAGTGTGCGGTTGTTCAAAACTTCCGGTCTCTCACTGGATTTACAAGAATTTTCTGGCGTCTCTCCTTTTCTTTTCTGTGTTTCGTTTACAGGGTTAATTAATACAGCAACCTTCGTCCCTACATGCTTTGGTCTCTCGCCCCCTCTCCGCCTTTGCTTTTTGAGGTTGCGGCTCTCAATTCTTTGCGTTTCACAGTGCAATCTACCCTCCAGTCAAAAATATTACTCCGTTTCAAAATTTTAGGATTTAGGGTTTTATAATATTTCATCATTTCAATTTGTTTTAAATTAATTATGATATTTTTATATTTGAAGAGCATTGAGTGATTAGAAAATAAAATAAATGGATGAAAAAACATTACGTGGTTGAGAATTAAAATTATATAAAAAAGGATTAAAATCTAAATTTACGTGCATATAATGAATGTAAAAATTATGGAACGGAATGAATACTTTCTCCATTCCAAATAAAATACAACGATTGATTTTATATGTATGTTGAATTTTATTAAATTTGATAAAAAAAGGTTTTTTATGACAGTGAGTTTATTATAATAACTATGAGAGAAATTAGTGAGACGTACAGTAATGATATGAAATTTCTTAGGTTAAAAACTTCCTTAAAAAGAAAAACCTTATATTTATTTTGAAACGATCTAAAAAATCAAGTGTTTACTTTTTTATGGGACGGAGAGAATAAAACATAAAGATCATACACGAAGATTAATGTGAATATTAATTTATGGTTAAAATGATCAGTTTATCGGTGAAAGTATGTGAGAGGAAAGGAGGCGTAAGAAGAAGAAAGAAGAAAAAGTGGTAATGGGGTTGAATGATGTGATATAAAATACTCACTTTATTTTATAAACTTTATAATATTTTGATTTTGTACGTGTGTCGATGCAAAGTTTAACATGCATATAACGACGATCAAATATAATTTTTTATAAATTTATGATGAAACATTAATATTTGTGTAAGTTACGTACTTTAACCTAATACATTTTGCGGGATTATCAGAATGATTTGATATAAAAACAAAATTTATATTCATACATATATAATAATATAAAATACGTATATGATATAAAGTGTATGGGACGGATGGAATAAATAGTTAACATATTTTGGTATTTTTTAATTTAAAAAATTTATCATTTTAGGAAGTTTTACAATTAAATTAGGAAGGAAAAAGAAGGAAAATTATTTCCTTATTATTGGATGGAGGGAATACTTCTCGATTTCAATTTCTTTTCTTTCTATTTATACACTTGATATGATTATTAACAATAGTGTGGGTTTTGTGTTTGGTAATTGAAATCGAAATGGTAAAATGGAGATATGATTAGGATTTAGTGAAAATTGAAAAGAAACATTTGATTGTTAGACGTGCATAAATAGGATTGTTTTTTTTTTCCAAAAAACACAAATAATAATTAATAAATTAGGGGTGACTTTTTGATATATAAGTTTTAAAGGAAAAACCTCACTTTTTAAAAGGAGATGTATTGATGATTTATACTTTTAGTAAATTATCATAGATACAACTTTTTCAAAAATATTCTTAAACCATATAACACAAAAAAAAACTCCTTTGATACTCTACTAACTCCACGCTCTCTTTCCCTCCCTCCATCTCCTCCGCCATCACATCTTCGTCTTCACCGCCTTTTCTCCTACCATCACCGTCACCGTCTCCTTCACCTTTACCTCTTTTCCCATCCCTAAATCCTCTCATCATGTGTTATAATTTTCATCAGCATCGTCTCCTTCATTTTCTTCAAATTCAAATGAAACCCTATTGAGGAATGAGAAGAAGACGTGATGATTCAAGACATTGAAAAATTCCAACAAACTGATCGAAGTTACAATCGAGGAGGGGAAGGGGAAGAAGGCATAGGGAGAGCTATTGGAAGCATGTGAAGATGAGTCGCATGTGAGGGATAAGCAAACGATGATTTTGAGATTGTAAACGATCATCAATTGTCCTGGTTGTTTACATCGTTGCTGGTTTGATTTTGAGCATTTTTTCAAGAAAAATTGAATTGGCATTTCAAAACAAATCAAATAGTATGTCAGTTCAAAAATCACAAATAGAATACCAGTTATGAGAAATGATACGTTACTTCAAAAATCATAAATAGAACGCTAGTAATGAGAAACAATACGTCACTTCAAAAATCACAAAAATGATGACTATTTAATTTGAAATTGTTTTGATTGAATTCATGCATGTATTCATTGATATATAAATCTGATGTCAGTTTTCTTTCAAAATTTTGAAAAACAAAACTCTAATTTATTAATTTCACCTTTTTTCGTTTGGATTATTATTGAAAACAGTGTGCGTAACGAGATTATTGTGTTGAATCGAATTTGATTATCGATTTGGATTCAAGAGTCGATTTGAGTTGGTTTTGGGTTTCAATTTGAAATTGGAATGATTTTGACCAATGCTTCCTTGTGTGGAATGGTTTCGGTCGTGGGTTTGGGTGGTTTTCGTTTGATAACTGAAATTGTAGTGAAAGGGAATTGTTTTTCCTATGTTGTATGTTTTGCGTATTTTTTTAGGAATTACCTCGTATACTTTCTATATTAAAAAACTCAAATAAGGAAACCTTGTTTATATTCCGAATTTAAAGGAGTATTCTGTATTATTGTGGTGATGATGAATAATAGTCGTTTCCAACTCTTATTGTCACAAACCAAACCCTAAAAGCAACATGACAATATATAGAAAAGTCATTCGGCTACAACAGCACGCATGTTGGCCGTTACAAACTGCACCATTTCTTTTCGTGAACTACATCTTATTCTATTGTGAATTGCAGCTTAAAAGATAAAAAATGATTAAATTCTATTCCAAAATATATATATATTATAAGTTGATGAATATGTACAATCAAATTTTAGTGTTTTCTATAACTAAAATTTGACTTGTATATGTTCAACAAGTTATCGTATAAATTTTTTAATTTACAATATAAAAATTTTCAACCTATAATTTGTAGCAGTCACTATACTATCTTTTGCAACACGAACGACGCATCTATATATATATATATATATATAACTCCATACAAAGTCTAACAGTTTTGTTTAATTTGGGACGTAGGGAGTAGTATTTTCTCTTGCTTGAAATATAGGAAACAGTTTGACTCAATGTATGGAATTATGTATGTGTTGGATTTTTATGAAATTTAATAAAAAAAAATATATAATTTTAGTGATAACGAAGTTTATTATAATCGCGAAGTGACGATTTGGTGGCACACGAAATTGGTTCCGTAAATTAATATAAAGAAGGATTAGATCAATAATATTCAATTTCTTTCCCGACCTAATTGTCTATGTTATGTTTTAAATAAATGATGTAAGAATATGTACATGTCATCCTCCTCTCATCTTTCATTCGATAGAATTACGTGATTAATTGATATAATTTGACAACAGCAAGTGATTTTACCATAAATTATATAATTATCGCTCCAATGTTTTATTGTATTTTTGAACAAAAATCAAATCAATTCAAACTCAATTGTGTATTCATTGATGAATTAATCCAACTTAAACATAGATAATTAAAAATATAAAAAAATACTGATATGACAAATATAACTATATTTATATCTGGTGTCAATTTGAAACCAAATTTAGCTATATTTTATTTTAACATCAGTTTTAACTTATGAGTGGAACCCTGTTTTTATAATTTGATGTCAAACTATATAGCTTTAGCATCACATATAGCTTATGATTTGATTTATTTTAATAGGCAATCCTCTTAGAGAAAAAAGAGAATATGTTGTTAACTATGTACTCAATGGTTGGATTTGTCAGACACGTCTGGTTTTTGTGTGTGTGTTTTGGTTAGTATCAAACTCTCGTAACTTTATTACTCTTTTTGTCCTAAATAAATTACGATATGTTGACTTGATATAGTTAATTAAGAAATATGTTTACTTTTTGGAATTTTCTTTGCTACCTTTGTGAGTGGAGTGAAGAGAGTGAAAAGGTAATGGAAAAGAAGATGATGTGATATAAGACATGTATAATT
Organism: Drosera capensis; assembly: GCA_001925005.1. Taxonomy (NCBI): domain Eukaryota; kingdom Viridiplantae; phylum Streptophyta; class Magnoliopsida; order Caryophyllales; family Droseraceae; genus Drosera; species Drosera capensis. The sequence goes on along the minus strand of LIEC01010315.1, from coordinate 14,462 downwards.
TGATATTTTTACCATTTAAAAATTACTTAATATGAAAATATTATAATTTATGTGGAACATTCATTTATATTAATGTGTCGTAATTTATATTGGAATGAGAGAATATTATATATATTACTCATTAATCCTTCTTTCTTTTCAATATGGATACTACATTTTGATTATGTGTACATCCCGATACAAGACGATCAAATATCAATTTCGTAAAATTATCGTAAAATATTAATAATAATTTAAATTGTGGATTTTAGTATGATATTGAGATCGTAATGTTATCATATGATTGTTCAAAATAATATAAAAAATTAAAATATTAATACTTAAAATCAGGGAGTAGTAAGTATTTTGGGGATGGAGGGTGTAATAACAACAAAAGCAGAGACGCAGTTGGGTATGTTTGTTGAAATTTTAGATCCCGCATAAGAGAACTACAGTATTCTTTTTGTTTCATAATATAGACAACCAGTTGATCCGATATAAAAATTTATGTGTGTTAATTTTTTATAAAATTAGATGAAAAAAGAATTTTTTAGTGATAATAAAATTTATTGTAACATTTGTTAGAGAAGGTAATGATGTATAAGTAATCGATTGTGATTACTTTGATATTATTTTTATATAAAAAGATTATCAAATATGATATATTATATATAATTTAAATTTATTTAAATAAATAAATAATATTTATATTATAAAATGAAGATATAATTTTAATCTAGTTCCGCGTACACGTTCGCAGTTGGTTCAGGGATTATGGGCCCCGTATTTTTCTGCTGTTCGGAGTTTGGCAATTTTATCGCTCTGAATATAATCCAATAATATAATCTTAAGAATCAAGGAGATTCGATGATAGAGTGAGGAGAGGAGTGAAGTGTGTTCAAAAGTTGGGTTTTGCTTCATATTCTCGCTTATCAATTAGGGTTTTCTTGCTGCTCTTTCTCTCTCTGATTGATCATCGATCCGACGATCCGGTTTCCCAGTCGTGGAATTGTTGAAGCAGCGAGCGGTTCTGGGAAGATGCTTGACCCTGCGAGGGTACAGAAGGAACTCCACGAACTGAGCAAGGACGCTACCGTCACTGGCATCACCGTCAAGCCCGCCGGCGACACTCTTGCTCATCTCGTCGGTTCAATCGCCGGCCCCATCGATACTCCATACGAAGGCGGCACTTTTCTCATCGACATCGTTTTGCCTGGTCTACTCACCCTCTTTCCCCATCTTACTCCTCCACCTCTCTTTCTATTTCTATTTGCAACAAGGGTTTTAGGTTTTGACCACTGTATCAGCCACGGCCTCGGCTTTTGTTTGTTCCAATTTCGCCTTGCTAATTGCTATTATTTATCTAACCTGTCCGAGTAGATTCAGGTTCTAACCTTTTTTTTTCCTCTCTGCCATCGTATTTACAGATCAATACCCTTATGAGCCTCCAAAAATGCGATTCATAACGAAAGTTTGGTACGGAGATTCCCATCTTTCTGGTGCTTTTAATTTCTTTTTCTGATTCATTACTCCAGCATACATACATTTGAGCTCTGTGTGCAAATCTTTCAACTTCACTCGGCTGAAGTTCGTTTGGTAAGCTTGCCTCCTATGCAAGCGAGAGAGGGAGTGGTTCAAGTCTATAGCTCTTGTACATATTTATACATGAATTTTGTATTTCGGCATGAACTTGTTTACACTGCAATGAATGCATTGGTGCACCTTATCAAGTGCTAAAGAAATGTGATAGCGAGATTTGATGTCGTGACCTCTAAACCTCTATGCACACCTATTCTGATACTTGAATTGTCAAACAGTTTACGATAGAAAGAATTCTATTTGGCACTCAACACAGAGTAATATCAGTTCGAAAGCTATCATGGATTTGCTGACTCATTCCATTCTGTCTACCACGCTGGAGATATTTGACAATACATCATTGAGTGCCATCTTTTACTTGCCATTTGTTTCTTGATAGTGGTCATAAGTTGGCCGTGCTGCCCTTGACATGCTGTCCTCTATTCGATAATATGGTAGCAAGTTTTCTATAATGATCGAATGGCAGTGCATAATGACCAAAACAAGAAACAAAGAGATTCGAGTTCTATTTCCTGGAGAAAATTTGCTGGGTGTCCTTGTGTGCAAATTTGTGCCATATTACAAAAAAGAAAATTAAAAATATAATTTCAAAACTCGGTGACGTATGTATCTCTAGATCTAATTTATTTTGCTTCTGGACTAGATCTGCTCTAGATGTGTTGGCTACAATTATTTTGTTATTGTTGCAGCATTTTAAGTGCTCCTCTTCTTGATCCTGAACTTGTTGCTTTATCTCGTGCAAGGCATCCAAACATAAGCAGCCAAAATGGCGCTATATGCCTGGATATCTTGAAGGATCAATGGAGTCCTGCCTTAAATATGAAAACCGCGCTTTTGTCTTTGCAAGCACTACTTTCTGCTCCTGAGCCCAAGGATCCTCAAGATGCAGTAGTCGCCCAGCAGGTTCATGTTTCTTTTATATCATAATCAAGATGCGTTTGTTCAGTGCCATGTTAATCATTTTTTAAGAAACCCTTGAGTTTGCATTTATTGTTCATCTTCTCACGTTCTGGTGTCTTAAGGAATATATCTGTACATGTTGCACAGTACCTTCGAGAGTATAAGACCTTCGTAGGCACTGCTCGTTACTGGACTGAAGCTTTTGCCATGATGGCGTCTGTCGGAATCGATGAAAAGGTTTCAGTTCTTCTTCCCTTGTGTATTTCTGCTGAAGGAACTAGAGTCTAATTGTCAGCTCGTCTCATCGTCTTGTTGGTAACAATTACTGCTTTGCTTATGCTGCAGGTCCAGAAGTTGACAGAGATGGGATTCCCTGAAGCTTTGGTGAGGAGTACATTGGAAGATGTCAATGGTGATGAGAATTTGGCCCTTGAAAAGCTTTGTATGGGATAGGCCAGAGCTTGTGGCGGTTACCAATTCATAAGAAATGGATAGGCTGCATAAATACGTAGTTTTGTGTGTCGAACACCTAGTAGTATTCCTCAAGAAGGGTATCCAGTGAAGATTTTTTGACATGGCTGATTGCTATATTGTTGGAAGTGCATCTGAACTGTCCGATCTTCATCATTGCTCCTTTGTTGCTATTAAACAGTGCTACTATGCTGCCTATATCAGATTTGATATGATGTGGAGAAAGGATGTACCCCCTCTCTCATTAAAATTGTTTTAACATTTTTTTTATTTGGGATATCTCACATAACCTTGTAATACTTTCTTGATTTTTTTTCATACATAATTATCAAAACGTTTTTAGTTTATATCATCTCAATTCATTACACAATCATTTTTTCCTTTTTTTTTCTCATTCTTCTCTCACATATACTCACAAGAACAAATACGTCTTTATCTATGTAATTCAACACAAACATAATTTATTGGTATCAATTTAATTCTTAATAGTTTTAATGGGAGTAGAAATCTTATGTGTATGACTTTCTTCTTGCTATGCTTGAGGCTGCAAAATTTTTCTTGTGCAAAATATTATTATGAAACAGTATTAAAGTTCATAATTAAATTTATCATTAATATTTAATAATAATATAGGATGATGATAATGGGCAAACGTTGGGTGAACAACATAATTCGTCAACTTTGACGAAGTCAATGGCAGTTGCCAACATGACAGAATGGATGGCTCGATTTAAATAAACAACTTAACCGTCCGATTCTATTTTAGATGCACGGCCGTTTCAATAAAAAATAAGACCCAACACATCAAACCAATAGCCTATGAAGAAGGGACAGATGACACGTTATGAATGGTTAAGTCACCAACCTTCAAAGGAGATAACAAATATCAACCATGTAGAGATCAATGATATCTTATAAATATCCTCATTTTACAATCATCAAAGGTAATTTCTCTGAACCCAAGTCTGCTGTCATTAGTTGGACATCTACTACATACTGAGTTACTAATTTAAATATCGGAGTCGGTCCCTAAGAAAATCGATATGTGTGTTTCATGGTGTTATTGTAGTCATAGAGTACGAATCAAGACCCAGCAACACAAACTCCAACACATAAATGCCTAAACTCACAAACCCAGCCTTATATTCGCATTCACACAAACATTTTGGCGCGGCCACCGTAGGGCTCAAACTAATGACCACATGGCTAATACCCCATGTATTAAAAGTGAATATTGTTTTTTTCTTTTTATAACTTGTCCGTTTAAAAAAGAGACATACCTTGTGAAAGAAAAAAGAAAAGATCTTGTATTTGAGGTCGTCCGTTTTTGTTTTAAACATTGTTTTGGACTTACCTTTTTTTTTCTCTATATTGTCCGCTTAAGAAAACGGATTAAAAGTGTTGCTTTTGGACTTAGTTTTTTTTTGCACTTTGCATTGAGCGTTTATAAAAGAGGCGGATTATATAGAAAGTTTGGTTTGAGACTCAGTTTTTTTTCCACTGTATTGTCTGTTTCAAAATGAAACGAACATTCGTTGTTTCAGAAATAAACAATTCGTTTTTAATAGAAACAGATTATACAGAGTACAAAAAAGAAAAGAAAAAAGGTTAGTCTGTTTATGCCTGAATCCCTAAAGTATATATATACATTTGTTTCATTTGATCATCAAACACCATCAACATCCATCCAAAACGTCCCCAAATAGATACATCGATCAGCAAACCAATTCATATTTGATTCTTTCAAAGATTTAAACCTAAAAAACCAACAAGAAATGTTAGAGCTTTACAAATATATCAATGATCGAGGCCGAGCTCTATATTTCAATAGTTCCCATGCTATCATAAAATGAAATGTTAGAGCGATGTCCTCCATTCATTTTTCATCCGGATTATTGAATAGTATCCCTCGCAATATGCAGTTTATAAACTTCAAAACAAACACTCCACAATCGTTTTCGTTTCGTTGTTGCGGATGATTATTAAAAGCATGAAATTTTGCATCAATTTTTGGGAAATTTTTAGCCGGGGAGTTGGACCGAAACAAATGCAAGAGATATCTCGTCTACATGACGAAAACAAGTTAGAACAACAACATTTTGAGAAATTGAAGTTATGAATTCACAAAGATAATGATGTGTGAAAATTGCTTATAAAAACGGAATCTCTATGTGATATTGTTGTGAGAGAAGCATATAAGACGTGTCCCTATCTCAAGGATTGAAAAGTATAACCTTCCAATGCTCCATGTTGAAGATGAACAACACGAAATGGTTGTCTGATACATGTGTGGGCATGAAAATGACCTTCTTCGTGAACAACTTTTGCGCTTTATAGTTGAAAAAGAGCCAAGACCTCGTCTCCCCAACATCTAAAAGCTTCTTCTTGTTTCTCTTCTTTAACCAAGCATTGTTGGAGAAAGAAAAATATACGAGGAGAACACATGCAAAGGGATCTGTCATTGACGGCCTTATGATCAAGAACAAGACATAGGCGTCGATCGTCGAATTGTATAACCATGTCTTGGGTTGGAGTGAGATAAAAACCTCGTAAGTAAGGTCATAGAATCCGTTCTGCTCCTCCTCGATGGCATAATTGAACAAGCCGTTCATCCCTTTACCCCATTTATCAACAATCCTACTTATCTTGCTTTCACATATCAGTTTCTTTGCGTATGTCTTCGAACCCCGTCTCGGACGTGATGGATCGATGGGAGCTGACTTGATGGAAACGTGCTCCATGTGAACCGGCTTAGCTCCATGTCCCGTGAGCTAGCTTTGAGTTGGGGTCGCTACTACCCAAAGATCATGACTATGTGCATCATCATCCCGAAGATCCTCACCTTGTGCATCCTCGCCCCGTAGTTGCTCATAAATTTTTGTTTTCCTTCCCAAATAATGTCATCAAATTGACATATTCTAACTTAACCTTTGACAACAATGTCGAAATATGATTGGGAAGAGGAATCTTGGCGAGCTCGATTTGGTTCAAAATCGCTGTTGAGTTCTCATCTGAAATAAGTAGGGAAAATTATAAATAAAAACCATGGAAATATGATGAAAATCAAGGAATGTCAAATATGAAAAAGAATTCATAACTTACAATATCCAACGTCTAATATTGATCAAATAAACACGTCGGCTGATATTGTGGCTTCTGAACTTGATCCGGTGGATGAATGTGTAGACGTGTGATTCCCGTATATCATGTTAGGTAGTCCTTCATGTTTATCGTAGGAAATGATTCATCCAAAATGATAGATAAACATTCATACCATTCATACCATTCATCCCATAAAGCAACGTGTGAGCCAAATACCCGTTCCACAATCATCTGCTCAAAATCAGCTTTCGGCTAATGAAAGTTATGATGGTCAATCGAAGACCTAAGTATCCCTTAAAGACAATTGAATTATCTCATAACCCTGACAGGTGAATATGGGGGTGTGTGTGTCATCCTCCTACACACATTCTCGAAGAGTCGGATGTCCTGCGTCAAACCACTAGTAGGGACGCCATATGAACTCATTCTATACCATCCGATCTAATTCTTCACGATAGAAGGATTGGATCTCTCTCCGGGCCTCGTAAATATTCTCCAAGGCATAGGCCTCGAGAACACCCTACTTGACTCAAGGAGGGTCTCTGGACGACTAATGAATGATCGTTCATAACACCAATACTGGAAATATACAACAACAAAAAATTCAAGATATCGAGAAAAAATATACAACATTCTATATTCGATAAGGGAATAAAATTCGATAAGGGAATAAAATAAAAAATACTCGACAAAAAATTACGGACAATAACATGTAGCAAACAACAATATTCTTCGTCTCATCCTGTGACGACCGATATAAACTCCTATAGGTGTGCGACAACATCGTAGCACCCCAAGCATGCTCATGAAGTGTTGTCTGGTTCTCGAAATACTTGAGATATCGAGGATGAACAAGATTTTTTCTCGTCATCGGGAATAAAACCGCACCAATGATAAACAAGAAAAATGCTTGAGTAAACAATCAAACAACCTCCTTCGTTCCATCCTCGGGCGGACCTTAACTCTCGAATGTGTTGTATAACCAAGAAAACTTAATCAATCTGTCCTTGAAATCTCTGGAATCAAAATAGTTCCCAAAAATCGAATACGCATAATGTCCCTTGTCCCAAAAGTACGGGACTGTAACCGGTTTTCCCATAACGGACAAACAAAGTATATAGCCTATATCCTCTAAGTCCACGGTTGCCTAACCAATCGTGAAATAAAATGAGTAGGTTGTCGGCCTCTAACACTCAACCAACGCCAAAATCAAAAAATCATTAATATTTGTGAAAACACAAGAGATTATGAAAATACCGAATCCAGCGCCACAAACCCAATGACGTTATTGGTCGTTCAAGACCCATTTGTTAACGGTTGATGAGTGTTGTATCGTCTTGATCTTGCCCTGCTCTGATCGGTTCCAAACCTTGTTCAAGACATGTTTGTCTTGGTCCCAACTTATTAAAGGATTAAATGGCCCAGGATTGAACTTCATGGTTAATGTTGGCTACTTAATCTATTTATTGGGATGGTAATTCCGTGATGGTGAAAATCGCGTTCGAACAAGAAACAATGGTATGGTGAATGGACGATAGTTACTGTGCATGTGTATATTGGCATTGTCTATTTTGTAAAGAAGCGGATAGATTGGAGACGTCCGCTTTAGTTCTAAATAGACGAGCTAGATAATTACTTCGTCCATTTTCTTTTCAAATGGACAGCCTAGTTTAATGTGTCCAGAAGTCAAAAAGTTTTGCTCATACCTTTCTAAGAGTAACGGTCAATAAAGAGAGCTAGCAATTAGCATTAGGGTTTTTTTCATTCGTTTTTCATTTTAACGGAGGACATATAGGCTTAGGGTTAGGGATTTATTTCATATGTTTTAAGAAAAATGTGGACTATGCATAGGGTGAGGGTTTAGGGTTTTACTCGTTTGGTTATTATTTGGGAGTGCAAAAAGTAAGAATTAAAAAGAGAATAACGTGAAAAATTCAAAACTTAAAAGATAACAAGTTTAGGATAACGTTACAAATAGATTTACACATGTAACCTATTCATCTTCATTTAGTTCAACGGGTTCTTCTAAACCTAAGATCTTATAATGATTTCTTCTATCAGGATGAGTATAGGTCTTACAAAGCGCACATTTTCGAAGCTTTTTAAGACTGAATGTCTCCACGATCAGTCTTCGTGTGTGTGTCTTTGTTGCAATCTTTTGTCTGAGACACAACCGGATCTCTCAATGAAACCATCTTTTCATCTTCATCCTCAACTTGTTTTTTGTCATCGGCATCAACCATGTTAACATCACAACCTTCGGGAAAAAACTTACCAATGGATTATTTTTCACGTTTTTTCATCTCTAAGGCATATTGGTAACCTTCTTTTGAACAAGAAGCTTGTGTCGCTAATCTCTGGAAGACACAACAAAGATGATTATAATGCATTAATGGTGTTTTCTCGAAATTCACATCTTTCGAAGTAGTGTATGCGATCCCGTAAAAATCTCTAGTCGTATCTCTTGTCCAACGAGAAAGTATCAAGTTTTTCGGAATAATCGTGTGATCCTTTTCATCGAGGAACAACAATATATGCCTACAGATCATACCGGAGTGCTTTAACATATGACAAATACATTTTATCCATCCGTCATCCACAAACCAGTTATTGTATATGTTATTCTCACCCTCCTTCAGTCCAATCCGTTGGTCAAAGAGAAGATTTTACACCGGGGACTAGCATTGTTTCCAACCTTCTGCATCATGTACTGGTTTGTTTTGATCAAACTCTTTTTGTAATTTTCTAAAAATCTCCTTCGCATAGACGCTACCTCATTGAATCTTTATTAGAGAATTATGTATTAGGACATGGTTCTTTACCATGGTTTCATAATCGGCTCCTGCTACTTCATCACCAAGTCCTTCATCATGGTGGAGGTACAGACATACTGATAAAAAATAAAATAAAAATGATTCATCCCCTACCTCCTAGATGTCGTGGTTATTCCAGCCGCAAAAATACCATTTCAAATAAAATAAAAATGATTCGTCCCGTACCTCCTAGATGTCGTGGTTATTCCAGCCGCAAAAATACCATTTCAAGTAGATCGGAATCCCTTTCTCCATCATTTCATAGAGTGACTGAATCCAATCATGATTAGCCAAACCACAGTCGTCGATCAACTATTGCCATCATTCCTCAAACTCCTCGATCGCCAAGGACTTTCAAACACAAATTTTGAAATCAAGTTTATAGTTATTTGGATACTTTGCATAAACGTGAGGCAAGCGCTCCGAATACTTGGAACTTATGTGCAACGAACACAAAACCTAGTACGTCTCCAGAAGAACTCAGCTAATAGCATTGTCCATAGCTCTGTCGTGATCTGTTATGATAGTCATCGATGATTTGTTTTCATCGCTTCTAACAAAGTGTGCAACACCCACTTGAAATTCTCTGCTGTTGCATCCCTTAGCAAAGGAAATCCGAAGAGAATTGAGTGATAATGGTGATTCACCCCAGTGAAAGGAGAAAATGGTAATTTTATACGTGTTGATTCGGTAAGTAGTGACAAACTACATCATCGATTCTTTCGTACGCCATCCTTGATCGAGAGTCAATCCATAATATGGTGTCTATCTTGTTTTCTATATCCGTCTTATAACGATAAAAGAAGTTTCCTAGCCTTCATTTCTCAAGCTTTGTAGGTACTTTGCCACTACTGGCGTATTGGTTATGGTCTCATCTACCTTCTCATGTCTCATATTCTGAACTTCCTTATCGATATCTCTTTTCTAATCCCTATGTTTTCGAGACTTTCGACTAGCGCAGAGAGCAAGTTCATCATTCTACTAAGCCCGGTACCGGATTTCTCTAGTAGAGAAATCATGTTATATACCACTGAAGTAATATTATCTCTTGTGCTCATGAATCCGACCTTACTTGACGTTAATAACTGGTGATTATATGTTCCTTCCTATCCTATAACCCCCTAAGTATTATCGGTCGGATCGTGGACGATGAACATATGAGCTTTGCAACCCATATAGATCACCCTATTTCTTCGTTTCAATCTTTTTTTTTACTTTACCTTTCTCTTCCTTGGTCGCTTTTGCCCACATTCGACATGTATACAAGCGATAGCAATAGTCTTTTGACTGCACATGTTTTCAATTTGTTGCAATCTTCACTTGAAAACTACGTTCTTTGCGTATGATTTGTAACATTTCTCCGCTTCGTCCAATGACCCGAATATTGTACCTTCAAATGGTTCCAGACAATCAGATCGAGAGCTATATTCAATCGTGTTTAGAGTTGGATTCATCTCCGGTGTTTTGAAAAAATTTCCAAAATAATTGGATGTCATATTTAATGGGGATTTTGTGAGAATGTTTGAGACGATGATGGATTAGATTTAAGAGAAATATAGGTGATACTACTATGAATTGGAATGTATTTCATTACAGCTACATTGAAATGGTAAACACATCGTACATGTGTCCAACAATAGTTGGTTGATAATAAAATTATCAGTTCCCTTCATCTGTTTAAAATAAAAACAGACTGTCTAAAAGTAAGTGTTATTGTCACATGTCTTTTTCTGAATGGTGTAAGTTTAACAAAAATCAGCATTTGTCAGACCTTGAAATTGTGTAATTGCTTTTAAAAGAAACGGATTGAGCAAAAAAGTTTGTGCTATAAGCCCACTTAAACGTTTGAAAATCAATGCTTTGTCTTTTTTTTTTCAAACGGGCAAGTAATGTCATGGATAATGGCATGTGTTTTCTTCTCATTTTTATTGAATAATTAATTTGTACTTATCTGAACTGCCTGTTTAAAAATTAAACGGACAACCTGAGTTTCTATAAACTCAATCCATAATCCAGGTTTCTTGGTTGTCATGAAATCTTGTAGTTTTTTTCTCATCCTTCTTGCATAGGATGAATCTTAATCGTGGTTGGAAGGGATGACGGGTTATGAACGTTTCACCATTTTCATGTTTATAAGTCGTCATCTCGTTCCACTACGACTAAGATGTGTTTGGTGAATGTGGTAATCTTTACGAACAATAGTTGTGGTATATTCATAATCCTTCTTTGGAAGAATCTTAATCAAGGTTCAAAGGGATGAATGGCTGTATACGTCAATATTTTCAATGTTCATTGGTCTTCATCTCTTTTAACAACGATTAAGATGATCAAACCGTCCATTTTCTTTTGAAGTTGATAGAGCACATGGTATCCAAAAGAACCAAACCACGTGTCAAATTACAATTTTAACGTTACTTGTTGGACCAAACAGCCCTCCCCCCCCTTTTTTTTTTTGTTAAACGGACAGATTTAAAACGCCCTGTTAAAAATAAAATGGACTACTATATTATTTTTTATTTGTTCAATGAATCTATTTTATTACAGTAATTTTCTTCTTATCTTCATTATCCATCCAAAAAATAGACTGATTGTAATACATATCATATAAAAGGAAGTGAAATAAGGATTTCACTTTGCTACTATAAAATTCCAATCAAATATATCTCCAGGAATGCTCTATCGACAAATCTGTGTTTCGTGTCCTATCCATTCGACTTCGATATAAATACAGATTTGGTGCTGGAGCATATTTACAGGTTTATTTAAAGTTTGTTATGCAGAGCTATGGAGTCCTATTGCCAAACCCTGTGCATAGCCTATATGTCTTTTTATGGTGTTGTTTTTGAAAGCAATTAATTGTTTACTTTCATAAAACAGAACATGACAAGCCATGTATCCATGCACGAAGTTTGCATCTAAATCTTTAGTGTCTTTGCTTTGTTGCTGCATATCTCTATTCAAATAGATCTCCAATTTTGCTTCAGATACAAATCTCGATATTTTGTGTCGTATCCTTTTGACATCGATATGAATCGAGATTTGTATTTGGAGCAAAGCTATAGGTTTATTTATACTTCAATGGTTGTTGGAAAATAGAAATGCTGTTGGTAGTCATCTTTGTACTTTTATCCTACTTCATTGGATGAATCTTAATCGTTGTTGGAAGGGATGATGGACTCTAAACGTCAATAAATTTTGATGTTCACATGTCATCGTCCCTTTTAACAACGATTAAGATGATTAACCGTCCGAGCAAAGGTAAAACAGACGGTTCAAACCATTTTTATAATTTGTACGTTTTCTTTTCAGACGGACAGGACACGTGGCAAATTCTCCATTTTATCTTCATACGACAACATACGTGGCATCACCTTGACTTTTCTGCATGGTATGTCCGTCTAAAAAAAACCAGCAGAATTCATGGGTTTATGTGCTAGCGGACCAGGTTACAATAACAAATTAACAATAACCTAAATAACAGGTTGATGTTGAGTTACATTTTATGTCAGCTCCACGACACTGCAAGAAGAGATAAAGAAACTGTCAATCCGAATTTTATGTGAAAGAGTTCTTTTTAACCAGACCTAGGTTTAATTACAAACGGACCATCTAGTTTAGATTTTTGTAATTTCACTTTTAAAAACCATCCATTCTTGTTTAAAGCGGACCTCGTTTTAAAATAAACCGGATGTTTGAAAATTTGTCAAAGATCTGACTGTCCGATTTTCAAATGAACGGCTCGATGTGAGTTGTCTAGATGAATGTAAATAGCCAACGTTTGTTTATTATCACTCGCCTTGTATATATATCGGTAATGCGTTTTGTGGCTAACCACATATAAAGCTTTGTTTAGGTAGATTATTGGATTTGGAAATCAATGGCTTAGATTTTAAGTACATTAAATGCTTATTTCTCTCTTCTCATTTAATGGTAAATAAATTTTTAATCTTAACCATTGATTTTTAAATCCAATGATCTACCCACACATAATTTTATATATGGCTAACCATATAAATATATTAAAGGACAATAGATAATTTCATGTAATTTAAAATAAAAAAACATTTATCTAATTAATTCTCAGTCTTTGATTACGAGTTAAACGATCAAGATTAAATATTAAGAATTCTTAAAGATACTTTTTAAAAAAAAAAAGATCTTAACAACATGTGCAAAATTTACTTATGAGATGAAAATAATCAATCATTATAATAAAACTAGAAAATTTATTATACTAATATTTTATTACACTAAAAATAATAACAACTCCCTCCGTTCCATGAAAAACGTAACAAATGTCACGCAGACAATAAAGTTGGTCCCATTACGAATGATCAACGGGACTAACAAACAATGTTTTTTTTATAAAATTATCGTGAAACATATCATTTTGTTTGGTATTAAAAAGTAACCCATCGAAATACATGATGAGTCGAGCATTACTGTTTAGTGTTGCACTTTTCATGGAAGAAGTATAACTATTATTAATCAACCAACCACAATGATCTCTATATTATGGGAAAACTATTTAATTTTATGAGTTGATATTTATAATGGTTTTAAAAAAAAATTCAATTCTCTCATCAATTTTTATCTGAAAATCAACTTTGAATATTACTTATAAGTAATATATAGAAATAGTATGTAATAGCAATGTATAGAAATAGTAATATCAGAAAATTATCATAACATACAGCTTTCTCAAAAATATTCGTAAAGCATACAATATCAAAAGTTTCCAAAAAACTAGGGCACACTGTTTGGTAAGTGCTCCTTCTGTTCATCATCGATCAATAACGAAGATGAATCAACTCTTCCTCATTCCAGATCGATTATAATTATCGTGGCCAACAAAGAATTTATTTCATGATCATCATCGTCATCGTCGATCCTTTTCATTAACAAATCAAGGAAAAAAATATTAACAACAAAAAGAAATAGTATGTTTTTGTAAATGAAACAATGTGTTTTTGTAAGTAAAACAGTGTGCATTTGTAAATGTACTAGCGTACCTTTATAAATAAAACAATGCGTCTTCGTTAAAAAAAATAATGCGCTTGTTTTAACTGAAATAGGGTTACAGAACAGAGCGCCTGAACGAATTAAACATTACGCCTTAATTAGATATGGTTAAGGAAAAAAATAACAATTAAAGGAAACACTATGCCTTTGTAAATAAAACAGCGTCTTTTTATTGTTAATATTTATATGTAATCGGAAATAGAGATTGTCAGAGACTTTCTTTAAGATTTGAGCGAAATACAAAATGAGATTTTGTTAGTTGAGAGAGATGCTCATTATAATCGTGTGATTCGATTAGTGGATTGTTTCTTGTAGGGTTTTATCCAGTGATCGTGTTTTTCCCACGTGAATTCTCGTGTGTTGTCATTTCACTTTTTGTTCGTGTTTGATCATCTTTTGATTATGGTATTCGGATTGTCGGATCTAATTCGTAACATATTGCTTTGTATTATTTGCTCTGGAAAATTTGAGTGCTAAACATGTTGTCTCACTAACATATTTAAATTAAGTCGAGACTAGTACTAGTTATTTTTTATAGTATAAACTATTGACCTTGCCTCATTAAAGTTTGGAATG
>LIEC01010314.1:19554-37798 GCA_001925005.1 Drosera capensis | reverse complement strand
AGCTTTGAGAGGAAAACACAATGTATTACTCTCGGGGTTTTTTGGGTTTACACAAGATTGAACTCAAGGATGGATGGATGGTTTGGCAAATGAGCCAAACATCCCCTTATATACAACTTGTCATCCACAACCAACGGTGGAGATCAAAACGATCTAATGGTCTATATTTACATGTAGACTTTTGGTACCAACCTACCCAAGATAAAGCCTTTGCGGCTTCTAGAACATCACCTCCCTAGGTTTGTACCTCCCTTGGATAAACTTGGGCTTTCTTTGATGGGCCGCGTACTTGGGCTGCATCAATTTGTCACGGGCTTTAATTTGGGCCAGACTCCAAATTCGTTGGTCCGTGACAGTCGCATGATCATCTGCTAGTGCACAGCCAAAAGCAGTTGCGCCGACAAGCATGAAAAGCCAAGAACTATGGCTCAAACAACAGCCTTGCGAAAATGTTGTGACAGCAACCTTGACACTTCCAGGAACTCGACTGAGTCTTTCCCATCAAATATGGTCTTCAGCTTCTCGTCACAATGGATCAGCCTCTTGCTCTTGGCATCCTGCATTCAGATTCCCAATCAAATTCTAACACCAACAGCAAAAATAGGACTAGCTTAAATTATCTAAAACAGCCAAAACTTTTTGTTGAGGCCAAAACATCACATCCACCCCCCTATCCAATAGTCAGATTGTCAAATCTTTAACAAAAAATTCAACGGAAAAAAGGATGTGTCCAGACACCAAAAATTGGGTAACCTCCAAGGTTAAAAGTAAAATATGTAAATAAGAAGATGACCAACTACCTTTGTACTCCCAACTCTCACATTTAATTTAACGTTTTTAAAACTAGGCCATTGGGTTTTAATGGACACACAATTTGTTTCAAAGATGAATGCTCTGTACGATCATACCCAAGAAATAATGCTCTGTATGATAATGATCACTGGGTAAAGTTAATTGACATAACTTCAGAATCTGCAAAAGAAACCTAATATATGCTGCAAATATGTTTCTTGTGAAAAGCTATAAGATATGAGAATTACACAGTACGGATAGTACTAACCCTTACACCACTCTTGCAAAGCATCAGATCTACCATCAGAAGGCAAGAAACAAGGTGGGCATCATTCTGACTTCCTACTATCAAGAAAATCATATATTCGCCATCCATGCTATCTCCATGGAGAAGTGCCAGAAGAAGCAAAAAAAATTATTGCAATACAACCACTTCATTTACGGAAAACATAAACCTGAGCATATTCTGCTAATCATAAGAACCTAATTATGCTATTTCAGGGCATTGAACAGAAAAAAAAGCTCTGGAATTTAGCAACTCAATTGCTGTCCCTAATATTCAGTTACAATTTTCACGGAAGCAATTAACAATGAGTCACTGAGGAAAACAACACCCAGAACAAAGAAAAAATAGGAAATTGCAGACTCATCAGATGTGCACGTGTTACATAAACATAGTGGAACATAGAAACATGAAGAACAGAAGGTGTGGCGTTCTACACAATTGATCATTCAGGAAATCCCTGGAAATCACCATATCAATGATCAGATGCTAACATGGCCACATTATCATGATTAACAGTGCATAATGACGTAGATCCACCAAAGCTCAATGCTTCAGATTCAACTTGTTCTCATGATATTTTACCACAAAGAATATTGAAGACCTTCCAGGCCAGGTATCTCATAATTCAAGATTATAAAGTCCTATATGTAATGGAATCGAAGAACAGTTGGTCAAACAATGCATGACGGCACATCAAGGCTGTGCGCTCTTGCCAAAGTAGGGGAACAAAACAACATGCATAGTACCCTTTTTTGCACGAATAGTCTCAGGTACCAAAATGCTTGAAAGGTAGCAATAAGAGTACAGCACTACAACATTTGGATAAGAAGGACTAAACCATTCGCAAATTAGAGATCATGAGGTGCCTAAACAAACTGCTAGGTTCCATTAAAATTTTAAAATTAGCATCAATGTGATGATAAAATTTTAATTATTAGACTATTGAGAGCTAGTATCTTGCTTTAATTTAGAACAAAGAGAAGTTTGAAGACATTAGGCCCTTTTCCTTCCGTCTTTACCATACTAAGATGTAAAGGGAAACACAATATTTTCTCCAACGAAGATTTTCTCCAAAGAGAAAACATCAATGTTGACAAAGAGAAAATGAGCGCCATATAGATCATTTGAAGTTTAATTACTTCAACGAAGATTTTCTCCAAAGACCAGAAAACCATTTTTAGAAGATTCATAAGAGTTGCATTGTACAAGCAGATGGCAGAACAGTAAGATCTAAGATAATACAACTCTTCCTTCAGGGTCCTGTTCAGACATGGATTGATGGAATAGAAAACAAAACCAGCATTTAAATACACATATTAACAATGACAACGAAGGCCACAAAATTCAATAAGCATTGGAAGAAAGCCGTTTATGAAATGCAAGAAAATCTGCCAACAGTGCAAGTTGTTGCATAACAGGTGGTCCTCAATCAAGCTAGCAGCATCTACACTCTCAATCACAGAGTTGCTGATCGAAATAAGACCATTCACCTTACTCCCACACTCAGATCCAATCCAGCCACAGACCTCATATAATAACTTACCAATCCCAGGCGAACCTCTTTAGTAGGGACTTTTGTCTCAATGTAAGTCACACATCTTCAATTGTCTCCCTCCCCACAGGACAAAAAAAGGAGGGACAAACAAACAAGAAATAATAGAAAAATAATAAATAATCTGAAGAATGATGTAGCAATACAATTTTTACATTCTATTTCATACATGTCTGAAGTCTCCCAGTAAATTTTTCGGTATTCATCACAATGTTATAAACCCAGAACAAAATTACTCAAATAATAATGTAATCTACATTCAATCTCTGTAGTTCTAGATGTACCTTCAAAGAACGCTCCTGCATGGTGAAACAATGATTCTACTATATAATTACAGAATCACACATGTCTATCCATCAGGCATTAGCTTGATCTTTTTATATAATAAAAAACTATAATCTAATATGAGCATTACACACCAATTAAGAACCCCTTGCACCCAAAGAAGGGTACGACAGCAGAGAACAAGACAGTTCCAAATAATTTCTCCCAAGCGGACCGAAACAAAGAGACAAACCACAACATCTCATATCTACTACTCCAAAGTCTAAACCAAGATCAAACGAATAATCCCATCACTCAAAGTCATCCACGTAATTGCTCCCTGCATCCATCAATACAAATACACGACCAGCACATGCAACATTAGCCTCACAAATATAACAACAACCCTAATCCAAACCTCCTAAACCACAGGCAACCAAATCTCACCACCACAACCACTTGCCCACTACTACTTCAGATGAAAACAAAACGACAATCCAAAACCCTAACCCTAACACAACGATGACCAAATCAACATACTAAACCAACTAACAACAAACAAAGCAAGTCGATTCCATATAGGTCAGCGAGAGAGTTATACCTGCAGATTGTTGAGCTTGATGTGCTCCCACACCTTCTTCACAGCAAAAGGCCTCGACGCCTCTTCCGCACCGAGAAACTTCCCCAGCTGAGCCGACACGGGGACCAGCTTCAGGATCCCGCGAGCCGGTTTCTCACCACTAGACGCCGACGCCGATGCTGCTCTCTTCGGCGCCGCGGGCTTCTTCGGCAAGGGTTTCGGCTTGGATGCGCCAGCAGCGGCGGTGGTGGCGAATGAGGCGGCGGGGTTGGTGGTGGAGAGGATGGAGCGGGATTTGGCGATTAGGGTTCCAAGGGAGGAAGAAGTCGCCATGGTCGAAGAGTGAGAGTAGAGGGAGGGGAGAGGTACGGAAAAAGGGTTTTGGGAGTAAGGTCTTTCTTTCTCTTTCAAGGAGCGGGTGTGTGTTTTTGAAAAATTGAAATAGGGGAAGGCTTTAATACAACTCTGAAAAGCATTTTAAGTGTAGAACTTTGACATAATTCCACGGGGAAAGGGAATATTTTGATAACATAATAGTGATTTAGATTTAAATATATAAATAAATGATTAAAATTATAATATTATAATTTAAATTTAAATTTAACTTGTTAAATTTTTTATATTATTTAATATATATTTTGAAAAATATCATTTTACGTCATTATGTTATCGCTGTCAAGTTATAATACATAATTTTAAATATCATTAATATTTCACGATAATTTTTTAAAAAAATTATATTTGATTGTCTCGCACATGGATTAAAATTTATCTCTATAAATACACAACCAACCTGTTATAAAAAAAATTATATTTGATTGTCTCGCACATGGATTAAAGTTTATCTCGATAAATACACAACCAACCTGTTATAATTTATTTTTGATAAAAAAATATTATTTTAATTTTAGTTATTGTTTTTATCGTTTAACACCTTGTGTCTAGACAATCAATCCTTAGACCTTTATTCTATAGGTATTTTTATGAGCTTGAGTTTGATTTTTGTATCAATAAATGCTCGATAATAACATAACCTAAGTCGTATGAAATTACATAATCTATAAGTCTAATGGGACTTATTTTAATCGATAGGTATCCTTTCATTTTACAATGTATCATCAACAAAGTGTAAAATGATATTTGGATAGTCCCATGGACTCATATCAATCAATGTTTTCCTACAAACCCCGGAGGGTCACATCCAAACGTTGCGGTTACTGCGGGGGAGGAGTAAAGTACTTGATGAATCAGGGTCGAAACAAATCAGCATTTTGATCAACTGAGTTCACCATCGACCGCCGTTGACCATCATTTAAGGGGCACAACACAAATACTTATTGCATCTACGAACACTTGCACCTCACTATGATTATATCTCATTGGGAGTTCACGTAAATATCTCGAGGAGATACTACAGCAAACTATGATTATATCCTACCATGAGGACTCGGCTCGTATAAACTTTCAACCAGCTGAATCATATGCTATAATGATGGCCATGCATGCCTTCTCGTTCATCATCAACAACTACCTCATCGGCAAGTGCTGAACCAACTGATACAAGGCACAACTACACTGAATTACCAAAAGATATCTTTCCTGTTCACCGGCCATTACAAGCGTTAGGCTATATGCACGACAATACAAGGAACATAAAACTTCATAGTTCATGCTGATAAAGGACCTTGAATGAGTAAGGTCACCCACAGGCCGCAAAGACCAATATGAACTTCATAACTTGTCAAAGACTTCAGTAATTACATCAGCCTCTGAACTTCATTGTGTGGCGGTGGCACTTCCTTCGTGTGTCGAAACCTCGTCGAAATGAAATGCCAAGACTGGGTTACCTTTCCCAGTTTCACCAGCTCCATGCCGTGCTATAGATTTTACTCGGGAGCAATGTAGAATGGGTGAGTTCCATGGCATTAACCAAATCATTTTCAAAACCCCATAAGCGAGACCACATGTTACAACTCAAACTGAATTATCACGTTCAGAATGCTGGCTGCTACGTTGCCGATGATGCCTACGATTCCTGTCTTGTCCATCTGAGTCTGCACTTTCAGATGAATAGTGATGATCCCGTTTGCTCTTTGTACTATGACGCCTATCAACATCTGAACTCTCTGATGAACTTTCATCAGAATGATCCCTCTTCCTACTCTTCATCTTTTCTTTCTTCCTTGAGCTACTCTTACCATCATCTTTTCTGCTCGATCCATGTCGCCTGTGCCATGAGCGTTGGCGATGCTCATCATGGTTTGACTGTCTGGATGAGTGAGAATGTTTGTGCTTGCTCCTCTTATTGTCCCTCTCAGGTTCAGATTCATCTGATTGATCAGATCCAAAGATATCCTTCCTCCTCTTGCTCTTACGTGATTTCCTTTCCTTGGATTCCGGCACCTTTTCATGCTTATACTTTCTTTTTTCTTTCTTGAGTTTCCTAGACGAGAAATTGGTAAGCAATGCAGAAATATCTCCCTCACCGAGAAAACCTGCATGTTTAAAGGTACACGTTGAGCACAAAAACAAAATCATGAGAGAAAAAAAATTAGTAATGGGAGAACAAGATTAGAAAATACCTCCATACTCATCAAATATGTCCTCCGCAACTATTTGCTGGTTCGGATCATCTGGATCAAATCCTCCACGGGGTGGGCTGATTCCTGGCTTTTGCTTCAATTCCCACTTCAGGGGCTGAAAGAATCAACAAGAGCTTCAGCAGAAGAACTTAATACTCGCTAATTCTAGCAGACTTAGAAGTGTCGAGCATCCTTGAATACTTGAATAGCAAAGACAGACAATTCAAAATACTCATTCCTCAAAAGAAACAAATGCTGCTACCAATAGCTAGGCAATCTAAATATGCAAGCAACAAGATAGTAAACTTTATAAGGCCAAAGCTAAAATGCTACACCATGCTGCTACCGATAGCTAGGAATTACGGACTATTTATGCAACTTTAAATCTTGATCTATTCTTCTCATCAATGGAAAAAAATGCAGAAAAGCGAAATTTAAAAACTGAGTGCTAGGTAAGATGATGCCGAAGCAGACCTAACAAAAAACGAAGTTGAAAGAAAATGTAAAAACTGGTGCTTGCAAGACCATGAGCATCGATCTCTGTCAAATCTAGACTGCTTAACAACGATCAGAATCTTTTGACCAGACAATAGTAATAAATATAAGTAAGAAAAATGATCCATGCTACAAGTTGTCTGATCATAAGACGAGCCAAGTATGCAATATGCATATCTACGAAACTATTAACTTAATAACACTAGGTTCAATACTTCAATCTTCATGCCTCTCATATTTCCTACCAATAAGATCACATATACACTATAGCATGAAACAGAACCCCTTCCCCACTGAAGGAAGACATCAAGATCAGGATCTTTCAATCATGAAAGAAAGAAATAATCACCTCACTTGGCTGTGTATGAGCCATAATGGCTGTCAATGGATCATCCCTCTTCAATCGACTCTCTTCATTTGGCATGATGACATCCTTCAAAGGGCATTCACGATCACCACTCTGGTGCCCAAACTTACCACATCTTACACATTTTACATTGCGAACTTCCACAGCAAATGGTTTAACTCTTGCGGGAGCCCCAGTCTCCAGCCTGGAAGGAAAAGAAAAAGGACTCATCTCTATGCAAACCACAAAAAATCACCATACATCACGGTAAGAGCCAAATTAGAGCCATCAAAATATGTTAAAAAGGTTGGGTGCACAAAGTCAATCAACCATCTATGGAAGAAAATGAGAATCAATCAAGCATATGCTAAAGTGAGACACCAAGAATGAACACCAATACAATGTGTACTAGGTTGTGGCAAGTCAGGATGAGCTCAAAACTAAATCTTACTTGATCTTAGGTCATCTTAGGCTCCATATTTACAAGACTCATTGTTACATGTGATCTTATGTAAACACAACAAAACCACTGCATACATTCTTTTCTCCCAATGAACAATATGAGGGACGGATTTCAATTTCCTCCTAATCAGCATGTCTACCCTTGACACCATCTTCCATATAGAACCTATAGTGTTCTCTATTTTGTTTTACCACGGCACATATACGACTGAGCCCCATAAAACCTGACCATATAACAACTTTCCAACATAATAGAACAGGAATCATACAAACTTTTATCACTAGAGTTAATGTGCAGCCCCTTAATATTTTTTTTTAAAATAATTATCATTAAACAAATATCCAGCAACATTAGGAGTGCAAGACATGTATATAATTTGCTTATTCCTTCTCCTCCTGCTGTTCTATGGTGGTCCTTGGCATGACATCAATGTGTTTTTCCTTGTTTTGGTTTTGTCTCAAGGCTTGTAGCCAAGGTCAGAATCCATAACAAGGAGTGGATGGCTCGACGTGGGCTGGTGTATGATGACAGATGCAGGTTGTTCAATGTTAACCCTGAAACAAGGGATCACATGTACTTCCACTGTGGATATGTTGTGGAGGTACTTAGACTCATCCTGCCCATGCTGGAGCAATCCTGTTAAGCCAAGACGATGGGAAAATTGGATTGTTTTGTTCTTTAAGGTGTCTAAGGGGAAGATTGATATGGCATTGAGGAGAAGAAAACCCTCCTCAGTTGGTGCAAAGTATCAGTTGTGCTGCTGCAATTTGATTGCTTTATTCGTGTCAAGGCTCGGTGTTTCTGCTGAGAAATGTATTGTTTTTCTTTATGATGTTTAACCTGTTCTGGGTTGGATCATGGATGTAAAGAATACAATGATGTAATCCCCTTTTTAGTAATAAAATCTTATTTACCGCGCTTTTAAAAAAATCCAGCAACATCTACCCTAAAATGTGCACTACTCTGCATAAGTAAAGGTGCCTAAAAAAATTTACTTGCCAATGCAATCGGCCCATTGTTCAAATTATCGGTAGTAGAACTCATTCAGTTTCAGTCCTTCAACTACCCTACTGAAGTCTAACTCCCCGATGTTTGTGCTAAACATGTCTCCCAGCTCCACCCATATTTTCTCCATAACCAGCACCACTGCATTGTTTCCAAGAAGTACTAGTACACTTTTGTCTCAAAATTTTCAACTCTACCATTGCAATCTCATCTCTTGAATATATGATATCAAACTAAAACCGTATCATAACACAAAAAAGTACCTTGGAGCATTTTTAAGAACTTCAAATTCCTCTGCAGTCGGTAGAGCACGACCAAACACATCTTTGGGCCTATGCTTCTTCTTCTCTTCATTCACAGCCGGAGCTGCCAGAGGCCTACAACAAACCAAACAGTCACCAAACACACTCATAACACAGCAAAAAACAATCATTTATTCCAAAAAAGCAACGGCCATTACATCGAAGATGAAGTTCCTTCCATCCCAACACCCTCTCCAAGCTTCTTACTCTCATCTGCAATCTCAGCTGCTTTCGCACTCTCTGCGTTATACCCCGGAGGCCTCACATACATGAAACTAACCGCCTGCATCATCTCCACCTATGAAACCCAAACCACAACATCAAATCAGCACCCAATCAGAACCCTAAACCAACCAAATCACACTAAACCACCACAAAAAAATCCACACCTTCTCCTTCTCCTTCTTTGATATCAATGCCGTCTGCCGAAAGAACTCCTGCTCCTGAGCATACTGCACGAGTCGACCAACACATAAAACAACAAACAAACTATTAAACCTACGATGTTCCAACTCAAAACCTATTGCAAACAAAAAAGAGAGTAACCCATCATCTTATATACACATATTGTGAGCTCTCAATTCCCAACTGAGTTTGTATTCTCAACACCCCTCCTCACGCGAATGCCTATTTGGTTTTAAAGGATGCATATGTAATTGTAGTTGAGTGTAGTGTTGGGTCATTTTACCCTTGAACTCTGATTTTGATATCATATTAAAACTCATGTTCCAACACAATACCGATTCGCAACGAAGGTAGAAACCTAGATAGCTCTCAATTCACACAAATTTTGTGTTCACAACACAGAACAAATTATTCACTGATCACTACAATCAAACACGGAGACCGAAACCGACACGAATTCGATCATCGAGTCGCTTACCTCGCGGCTGACTTCGTCGGCACGACGGTTGCGATTAGCGTGGGTTTGTTCGGCGATCCATTTGCGGCGCTGGTTAGGGTAAGAGAGAGGATGCCACGGTTTCTGATTGAGAAAATTGTGGCTCCAGGCCGTGCCGGCTATGGTCTTGTAATCCACCTCGCCGGCCACCTTGTCGCCCAATCTCTTGCTCAGGCGAGGGCCGCCGGCGCCTTCTTCCTCCATTCTCCGGCGGCGACGGCGACGGTGGGTTGGGGTTGTGGTGGGGGTGAATGTTGTGGTCTCGTGTTAGGTAATAGCTGGGAATACGATCAATAAATTTTAAAAATAAAAAGAATTTTAAAATATATAATTTATACATTATTAACAATATTCTTTTTATTACTAATATATAATCATGCGATGTATTTTTTGTTGACTCTTGAAAAAGATTTCAATTTTTTGTTGACTCTACATACTAAGGACAGTTAGAACTTATTCGTTTCGTTTAAATTTAATATAATATTTTTTGATTAGTCTTAATATAAATATAATATTATTTTTGATAATTAATTTATATTAATATAATCATATTATCTCATCAATTTTTTTTTCTTTCTTGTTCTTTTTCTTAAACCTCATTTACATCTTAGTACCTTTGAAAAATATTTTTTTCATCAAATTATATACAAATTCAACACGTCTCATGTCGGGTCAAACCCTTATAACTAAATTACGACGGAGGTAGTATTTGATACATCCTTCATTCCATTTTTATTGCAACCGTTTGATTTGATAAACATTTTTATGTGTGTGTTGAATTTTTATAAAATTTGATATAAAAAAAAGAGTGTTTTTTTAGTGACGGTGAGATGTAAGCGGGGTTTATGAGAGAGGATGAGGAAAAAGAAAATGCGATAGTTTAATTATATTAATATAAATTGATTATTAAATAAGAAAATAATAAAAATATTACAAATAAATGGGGACTGACCAAAAACAAAAGTGTTACAAGTAAATTGGGACAGAGAGTATTATTTTTGTTTTTATTTTTATTTTCGTTTTCATTGACTAATAAAATAAAAATATTTGTTTCTGATTTCTGTTTCTAAAATGAATAAAATAGAAATAAAAAAACACAAAAATGATTTTTAGTATTTTTTTTCTGTTTCATGTGAGTATTGTATTCAAAATATTTTTCATATAAAATCATTTTAGTTTAAAAAATGATTGTGGTTTTCATTACTATTTTTCTGTTTCTTTTAATGCTTTTGTTTTTCACAACTTTGACTAGCAATGTCAAATAGCCCCTTATCAATCAATTGTTGCGATCTCTATGATATGGAGTATCATATATTAAACCTCTAAGAGCAGTTACAAAAAAATTGTTTTTTTTAAGTTTTATAGTACATGTGAGAATAGTTTTATGAAGCCCATTAAAATTCAACAAAATTTGAGAAAATAACACAAGTGTTCTGCCATAATATGTTAATGATATTGTATCGAAACTAAGTAACTCTAGGATACTCAGTCGAATAATCACTAGGGTCCTCAGTCGGATAATCACTATAACGCATACATTAGTTCTTGTCTATAAAGACTAATCAATTATTGTAGTCACTTTGATATTGAGTGCATGCAGTACAGAAGAACAAAGGTCTCCCGACTTTCATAGTAATATATCTCAACGCTAGGGACATAATTATTTCAAAGCCGAATCGCTAACGTTGGAGTAATATGGTTTATTGTTTAGGGTTTCTCTATTCACTACTAACAGTTTGCTAAGCTAATTAAATAAACTTTAAAAGTCGAAAACAACAATTTCGCTTTTGTCTGTGAAAAGTTAAAACGTCTTTTGTAGAAATATTGTTTCAGTGACATTTTTTAAGGAAAGAATGCATAAATCATTTTCAGATTAAGCTCTCGATATCGACTCATATGAGAAATTTTTGGATGATAGAGAGACTAGTTGTCGTATAGTATAGCAGGATTTGTTGTCAAGCATAACAACTAACATGAAAGCATCCTTGCATGTGTTCTCAAGAACTTTAGAAGAAAGCATCCCATGCATCTACTATGCTCATCCTTCAACTCCCATTAAAAGCATTGTTCTCAAATCATCTCAATGATCTGCACATTTCACACTCAAGGAAAGTTGGAATCACTCTTTACTTGCAAGTTATAAATGTCGTAATCTTCGTTTTGTTCTTCGATTCTTCAAGAAACGAATAACACGAAAACAGCTGCTACTTACCGAAGCAATAGGGAAAGGAAAACAACATCTAAGGCGTCAATGAAGAGAATTAGTAGCAATTATGTACCAATGGGATCGAATTTCGAAGATATGGATCGTAGTCAAATGTACTGTTACGGGGAAGAATCCGGCTCTATTCTAATAGTTTTATTCGCTAAAGAAGCATCATTGTCATTTTCATGAAGCGAAGAGATCGTTGTAGCCTATGCAGACACATTTAGCCATATTCCTAGATCCAAACTAGTCGTTGTCGCCTTGTGTACATCAGCAATTAAGCAGGACTACGAAATATATGACTCCTGAATGTATGTATCGATTGTACCGCTTGCCGAACTCGAAAAAAAAAAACCATTGTCTTCGTTGAACTTAGGCTCGGTCAAATCGCTTTATATTCTCATGTAAATGCCCGGTACCTATTGGACCTAGTGAAACTTTCACTACATCTAAGTAGTTTCTTGCTGAAGAAAAGGTAATCAAATCAACCATAGAATGGTAAGAATTAAGATTGTAGGAGACAGCACTTGGTGGAAGAAAGCCTTTGCCCTTGGCGTAAAAGACGAATCATTGGCAAACTACAGTACAGTTGTTCCATGAAGTTATCTTTTATAGCATTTGTTCTACGAGTCGAAATGAAGCAAAGAAATGCAGAATTCGACCAGCAACATGTTAAATATCGTCCAAACGATTATGAGTCCCGCCGTGTTTTCAGATAAGTTGAAAAAACTCCGAACCAACAAAAGCTTTGACAAGAAGAAGTTATTTTTCTGATGCATGCCATTCAAAATTCTGATACAAGAAGTAACCTGTAAAACTCATATTCGACGTGAACGTGTGTAACAAACTCGTCATAAGATGACTCATTTCGAAAAAGAAACCTGAAATTACATGACTCAATCGAAAAGATCAGACGGATAATGGTGGTACGACAATATCAATCAACTATGCTACCACCCCTCTAAGATTGCTTACGCCTCACATAATGTTTGAACCCCGTTTTTCTTTGATAATAATTGATACGATTTTTATACGGGTCCTTCTCCGAATGAAACTCAATGGGATCCTTAGAGATGATAGCTTCATTCATAGGATACCAAGTATTTGGATCAATCAAAAGGTCGATTCTTTGTGAACTACTCATTTTAAAATGATATTAACATTGTTTGCAAATATTTAGTTGGGACTTCAAAAAGTACTTATAATTTAATTAGGATTCTCCCTTGGACAGACAAAAAAGCCTTGGCCCAAGGCTCCATGAATCGCACAAAGCACCATCAATCATCCATGATATGCCGAATTCCGGCGCAGAAGACCATCTCGCTCACCAACATCCTGTTTGAAATTAAGAGTAGCAGGAGCTCGGTTTTCCTTGAACAAGGTTGCGAATACGTCTTCTGTGTGAAGGGAAACAACCACCGAGAGATCTTTGCCACTTCTGTGAATCCATCCCAACTTGATTCTGAAAAGATCTCGCTAGTCAATTGACTGCCCTGTAACAGAATTACAGACGATATCAACGTCGCCACTTGAAAAGATTTTCATTAGGCAAAGCTCATTGTAGCTACCAAATGAGGTAGCTCGAACTCTAGCCTTGAGTTGTTGTTCACTTCATGAGTTGAGATTCTTGAATAACTGGGAAGATTGTTCTGCCACGGAAACCAAACACGACCTTTAAGAGTAACTTGGCTAGTCAAACAGTAGACTATAACTCAAGCACAGGTGTCTTTGCAAGTTTCAGGTATCTCGATTCGCTTTACCAGTCTCTTGCCCCAACTGCAGCCTTCCTCAACGAGCAACGAACCAAGGACAATCAATGGCAAGACACCTAGAAGACCAAGGAGTTTATATAGTTCATATCGAGATTGAAATGGTAAAAATGAAATATCATATCACATCCAAAGAAAAACATGGGCTCATTACACCTTAGACACAGAAAAATCTCAAAAACTTCCAAAACAACGCAATTATAGATTAAGTATGTAAAAAACTCGTTAAGAATCTGAGGCCCTTGGCGGCTTGAATAAACAAAGTGCATGACACGAGACCCTTATTTCGCGATTTGGGCTGCAAAGTGATGGAACAAAAGAAGGATGACCGAACATTCTAGATCACAGAATCTGTTGATTGGAAAAACATCAATAATAAAAAGCGCCTAATGGGCAATTAGCACGCTAAATTATTGAACTCACTTCTTGTCGTGTTCGTTAGTTGCCCTTCAGATGTGATCTCAACTACTCAACACCACCACTAGCCGCAGCAAAATGATGAGATTGGTACAAGTTTACAATGCACGGAATCATCATCATCATCATCATTTGCATAGTGCAAAATTAGATGAGGAAAAGTGATGATTCCACCATCCACCATGAAAGTAGTCTTTTTCGGGCTCTACGTGAAGCTGGGTCCCTGCAACTTCCCAGAAAAGGAGCCCACATTCTTTGCTTTTCAAGCCGCTTTGACAGTATAAAATGTGAGTGGTTTTCCTAAGAAAACAATAGTTTCTTCTACATGTAATACAACTCAATCACAGAAAGCACCATACCTCGTCTATCTCGTCATGTCTCTAGTCAACTGCATATCATCATCAAAGTTACAGGATCACAGTGATGTTCCCACGGCCAACTCCATGGCGGTCGCAGATCCTCCGACCAATCTACTAGACCCTGTGTTCCCGATAACTCTAAAGGTTCAATCTCAAACTCAGACTACAACCATACATCTTGCGTGTGTTAAGAGTAATTCTTAGGCCTCTTCTTAGAGTAGGTGACAGCCGTCAGAGGCAAAGGGAGTTATATCACTCTTTCCATAGAATTCCTTTATGACCATCTCCAAGAACAGTTCACGCGCTTGGGTTCTTGATTCGAGTTCTAGGACTCACCCTCAGCCTCCTCTAATATAAAAAGCTCTCTTTGCTATGAACAAAATCACGGTACTTTGGGCTTCTCTATTAGGCCAAACAAAGAAAAAGAATAAAAAAGACAAAAAAAAAGAAAAAGAGTAACTAGCAGATTGTATGTCTCACAGTGACTTGCTATCTGAAATCATCAAGAACAGTAGCTAACCAACTGTGTCACCTGATAACAGAAACCGATTACTAGTGATGAAAGTAACTCTATGTTCGCAATTTAGTCAGAGCAGAGGACTCGTATGGTAACCAAGTTTCTTATATTGTTTCTTCTTGAAATTTTGTAGTTCGAGGAAATAGTATATAGAGTGAAGGTAGAGCAGAAAGGAGGATCAAGTAGCGGAACCGATACCTTCAAAAAGGAGAAGACAATATTGAATGGCCTGAGTGGAAAGGTCACTCCAGGAGAAATTCTGGGGATGCTGGGTCCATCAGGCAGCGGAAAGACCACCCTGCTAACTGCCCTGGGAGGGCGTCTAACAGGGAAATATTTATCAGGCAAAGTTCTGTACAATGGTCAGCCATTCTGCGGCTCCATCAAGAGAAGAATAGGATTTGTGGCTCAGGACGATGTTCTTTATGCACATTTGACAGTAGAAGAAACACTTCTATTCACAGCGCTGCTAAGGCTCCCCAGCAAATTATCCCATGAAGCAAAAGCTGAGCAATTGGAGCGGATCATAGTTGAGCTGGGATTAACTAGGTGCAGAAACAGCATGATTGGTGGGCCGCTGTTTCAAGGCATATCTGGAGGAGAGAAGAAGCGGGTAAGCATTGGGCAGGAAATGCTGATCAACCCGAGTCTTCTATTGCTTGATGAGCCCACCTCGGGGCTTGATTCTACCACGGCTCTGAGGATTATGAACACCATAAAGCGGTTGGCTAATGGTGGCCGAACTGTTATCACCACCATACACCAACCTTCGAGCCGGCTTTACTACATGTTCGATAAGGTGATCCTGCTCTCTGAAGGATCCCCCATCTACTACGGTCCAGCTTCAACAGCTCTCGACTATTTTTCTTCTATTGGATCCTCCACTTCCTTGACTGTCAATCCAGCTGATATTTTGCTCGATCTTGCTAGCGGTACGTCTCTATGTTGTAGTTCCAATTTAAGTTGGTCATGCAAAGCTAATCAAATTGAAAACAAACGTCAAACAACATAAACTGCGTTTTCGTAGCACTGATCAATATTCTGTACTTTGAGTTCAAGTACAGGGCTAGAATGAGAGAGATTTATAAAGCAAAGGTGTTAATACCATCTGGACAACACCATTTTCGCTTCTAGCAGAAAGCTGAGATCTATCTATAGGACACACTTTATCTTCGAGAATAGTTTGTTCAACAGAGAATCATTATAAAGCTATGGTGCAATTCATTTGTGGGGAAGGATTGCTCCCCACCGATCATTTGGTAGCAGTATACGTTCCTTCTAAGATAGAGATAAACGTATGATCGAGCACCTGAAGGTTGAGTTCATGATTATTTCTTTGAGGAAATGCAGTCTACGAGACCCACCTTCATCATCCCCTACCTATTCAGTTAGGCTTTCACAACTAACCAGGCATCCTCATCTCTAAATAGTGGGTCACACTACAGACGCCGTTGTTCCGCAATTTAGGAAAACCTTCTAAGATCTAATGAGCCTCACAGAAGGCAGAGAAGCAAAAGTGAAAGCAGAACCTATTATTGAAGTTATATGGGAATTACGCTTTGGTTCCGACCGACCACAGTAGCATAGTCAAATAGTCACACAAGAGGAAATCAAACTGGTGAAGCGTGTGGAAAAATTTGAACTAAGGGATATAGAGTTTCTTTCATATCAGCTGCAAAACATATTATGAGTTTTACCATAATTCCAGACACCTCAGATTGTTATAGTGCTTCCTACTAGCAAATGGACAGACGCGTGCTGCGACTACGTATGTCAAGAGGACCAAGGGCACTGTGCCACTAGTACCCCAAAAATTTCCCCATGAAACAAACTAATCAAGTTCTGATAGTAACTTATGTTTCCTTATGACAGTTTGTCTCTTCGTTGTTTTTCCCTTTTTTTTTCGTGAAATGAATACTTGAAGAGAATTATAAAGTTCAGTTGTTTGCAGTGATCCGCCGTGGTGCACTTTCTCCCGCACTAATATATGCAGTCATTTTCTTTATTATCCTGAAATGACTGTCATATGCTATCTAGAGTCTAGGCCTACCAACCTGCTAACTGAAAGGAAAAAAAAAAAAGATTGTTCAACTATGTAAAAGAAGCATCCATGCCACGCGACAAACAAAAAAGTGTTGAACCTTGATACACCTCACCATGTATTAGCTCTATGACTTGAGGCATAATGTAACCACGCAGAATCCACTCTTTGAACCAATAAGAACCTTATTAAACTAAAAAAAAAAAAAGGTTTGCTTCTAAAACCTGAGGCTGACAGAAAACTAAGTTTATAGGAAGCTCTTCCTCATATATGATGAAATTACATACCTGGCGTCGCAAAGCTGGTGTAGGATCAAAACAAGAATGCTGTTCAACTTTAGTTCTGATGTTGCCCAGGAGTGAAAGCCAAAAGAAAATATGCTGCTGTTTCAGAACTTATACCAGTTTTGACTTCTAATGAATGCAGGAATAGGGCCAGATTCTAAGCATGGAACAGAGTTATGTGAGAGCACAGAGCAAGAGAAGAAGTTATTTAGAGAAACTCTTATATCTGCTTTTGACAAAAATATCTCGACGATACTGAAAGCAGAGCTCTACTCATTGGATGTAACAGCCTACCACTGCAAAAGGGATGCGGCAGCAAGTAAGATGTTACATTTTAAACCGCATGACCCCGTTGTGTTGGCAGTATGAATCCCCATTGACAGACACTAACATAGACTCTCACAATGTCGCAAGGGAGCGAGATGAAACCAGAGCAATGGTGCACTAGCTGGTGGCATCAATTTACAGTTTTACTCCAGAGAGGGATGAAGGAACGTCGATATGAAGCATTCAATAGGCTTAGGATATTCCAGGTCGTTAGTGTAGCAACACTCGCTGGCTTGCTATGGTGGCACACACCGCCTTCGCACCTAAATGATAGGGTAAGCTTCTTGCATCAATTCAGTAATCTTTCGTAAAACTTTTCCCCATGCATTAAAATTTAGAACTATTCAGATCTGAAGCTACTTCTATTCACTCTCTTCTTTTTGCTTTTTGGCACATGACATTAAGTTCCTTCCGGAGAAAGTGGTTATACTGTTCGAGAATTGTTAAGCATTTCTCAAGTATAGAAATTCGGCACATTATACATAATTCTAGTCTCTTGATAGATTTATTAAGTAAAAGAAAAGGCTCCAGGACACTGCAGGTAAATAGCAAACACCACAAAAATACAGAAATTGTACCAGTAACTTTCTTATTCCCGACCTTGTCGGCATCATGCTCCGCTCCCATCCCCTTCCCATATTAATCTTTATCTTGCCCAAGTTAATTTGGCCACAAACTTACCCACAAGGTAGTTTAGAGCAATTTCCAGCTATTTCTGCTCACAGGTCAAGCATACTGAAAAGAGAGAGGGGGGGG
>LIEC01010314.1:4468-19534 GCA_001925005.1 Drosera capensis | reverse complement strand
GTGGGGGGGGGGGGATTAGAACCAATTATGACTGCTGCTTTCTAAGGATAATATGGATAACTGTTGAAAATTCAAAATTCATATTTGTGCTTTGAATCACAGGGAAGTAGAACAGGATCTTAAACATTATGCAAATCCGACTTCATGGTTGACATTCTTGGGTAACATGCACATATACCGGAAGTAGTAGTAGAAAACATTCAGTAGCGCAAGCAGTAATGAACTTCTTTTTTCTTTTCTTTTCTTCTTCTTTTTTTGGAGAATGACAAGCAGTAATAAAAATCCAGTAAAAGACAAGCCGTAATAACTATTAATATTCGATACTACAAATCATATTTGACTAATAGATCGGGCATGACTTCCAAACTCATAAAATATTATCCTTAATTCACATCTAACCTCCTTCCTTTTCCCCCTTCGTCTTCGTTGATTTATTATTGAATTTTGGAAGCTGATGAGTTTCTCTCTTGTAATGGCAAATGCAGATTGCATTGCTTTTCTTCTTCTCTGTATTCTGGGGCTTCTACCCCCTCTACAATGCGGTTTTCACCTTCCCTCAAGAAAGGAGAACATTAATTAAGGAGCGCTCATCAGGAATGTATCGTCTTTCTTCATTTTTCATGGCAAGAACCATCAGTGATCTACCCCTAGAGCTAGCCTTACCGACCGCATTTGTGTTCATACTCTATTGGATGGGAGGACTAAAGCCAAATCCCATAACCTTTATTCTCACACTTCTAATAGTGCTATACAATGTCCTTGTCGCCCAAAGTCTTGGATCAGCCATCGGTGCTATACTGATGGAGATAAAGCCGGCGACTACTCTAGCCTCCGTCACCACTCTTGTGTTCCTTATTGCTGGTGGTTACTACGTCCAGCAGATCCCACCTTTTATTGTGTGGCTTAAGTACTTAAGCTACAGCTATTACTGCTACAAACTTCTGCTCGGGGTTCACTACGTGGAAAGTGATCTCTATGAATGTGCAAAGGGAGTGTGGTGCCGTGTTGCTGATGAACCGGCAATCAAGTCCATGGGGCTGAGCGATTTGTGGTTTGATGTTGCCATCATGGCATTGATGTTGGTTGGCTACAGAGTGGCGGCTTATCTAGCCTTGCGCCGAGTGAAGTAGGCAATTTTTTTCGGAGGATGAATCACGACTCTTGCCGCGATACTTTTCTGCTATTCAGATCCTGATTGCAAATCATAACACTAGCATCTGTGAAATCAAGTATCAACCGAAGCAACTTCTACAATTTCTCAGTTCCTGAAGGCCAGAACTGCTGACGAGTTCTATGTTTCTAAGATGAGGAATAATTCTAATACTTTTAGGTGAAAATAATGTAAAAGAGAATATGTAGGCACCGTGTTTTTTGTACTCTGCATCATGCGCAAGGACCTCGGTGATGCACTATGTAGCTAATGTTGGACAGTAAATATTCAAACTATTCCAATATTCATGCAGCATGCAATTATAATAAATAGAGAAACATATACATATTTGATACGCCATGAGAAACCACCCGAGGCTTTCATGAATTATGACTCGGAGAAAGACCAGTGCTAATTGCGACTAAAGAAGTGGTGAAAGAAATGCTCAAAAAAAGCATGTTGTTGGTTAACAAGGATCATAGTCTTGAATCTATCGGTAAGATCGATGAGTCTAGGTAGCATTAAGGAGACACACGAAAGCCATATCAAAGAGTGAAAGAAACAATAGAACCTTATGGTTCACTAACAGGTGAATCGGTCATAGTTTTAATTCGGCCTACATCAATTTGGTCATGTTCACGAGATACTGGAGTTAGTTATCTCGTGTAGATTGCTCAACAAACTCATATGGGCAATGCCAAACTATGGGGACCCACCTCATAATATTTACATAAAACAAGCAATCTATCTCGAACTACACCAAGTCTAATGGGCAACATTGGGTTTGCAAGTTTCAACTTCTATAAATTTAACAAAACACTACTACTCGCATAACATGCCTTCATAGATATTGCGCTTGTCATGACAAAGAAATCAACGACCAAGATGTATTCAGTAAACTTGGTTCAATTGTATTAGTCGTTAATCAAAAGGAAACCCAAACGCACTCAATAGCCCACGAACCAGAAGAACTAGTTAAACTTGCTCCGAAACAATTTTAACCGACACCGCATGTCGTCAACTGACATACAAGATAACCTGTACACAACTCAGATTTTAAGCTTATACCCTAATTAACCACAATGCTAACATCCTTCACCACAGTGCTGACGTCCTTAAGGTGGAGCTGCCACACCATTAGGCCACCGGCGAATACATAAGCTCATTACTCCTACTACAGGTTCGAACTCAAAACCAATAGTCAATGATTGAAGAACCCCTATTTTGAGCTCTCGATTCCCAATGCGGGTTTATACTCTCTAAAAATTACTTATTCTGATTGACATATACGAACGTTTTTTAGATTCATAAACATGAGCATGAGCACAATGCAGCAATCCCGACTCAATCTCCCATTTAGGTTAAAGAACATGGTAACAGATATTCAAGCGATTTTCGAACATTTTTCGATCATAAATGAAGAGATTTGGGAGAACCCTAGAAAGCTGGTGACATACCAAAAACCTGACGCGAAATCGAATTTGTCAGCGGAAAGTGAAGAATCGATCAACACGTCGTCGGTCTCCTCTGATGCCTCCAAAATGTTCCTTGCTGCCCTTCCTCGATAGACTCAATTTTCGTCTCTTTAACCAGGGAGGGCGTCCATAATATCTGTCTATTAAATTATGAATAATATCTGTTTCTTTAACCAGGGACGGAGTAACGTTTGGTCGTGTGGCGGTGACAATCAAACATCTACTTATTATCATTATCAAAATTATAAAAATCAAAATCAATAATAAAAACATAAAAAAAATCAAAATCACATTATAAAATAAAATGAATTTTGTAAAAAAAAATTAAAAAATAAAATAAAATTGAATACTACATTCATGTGAATCAATAATCAAAAATTAAAAATCATTTTTTTTTTATTTTTTTTTTCATCAATTTGGGAATAAAAAACAAAAAACAGAATCAGAAACAAACATTTTTATTTTATATCAACAAGTGAAATAAAAAAAAAAAAAATATAAATCAACAACGATATCAAACAGACATATTTATATTTCATCATTGTATTATTTTACGTTCATAATTTTTAACAGAAGTATGAAACTTGATGAACTGCACTTCTCGAAACATACTATGCACCCATTTGGTGGATATCGGCGGGCAGCACGCTCATGGTTATGAAAACAAAACGGCAATCTTGTATCTCAGTGATCCATCGTGGCTC
Source organism: Drosera capensis (assembly GCA_001925005.1). Classification (NCBI taxonomy): domain Eukaryota; kingdom Viridiplantae; phylum Streptophyta; class Magnoliopsida; order Caryophyllales; family Droseraceae; genus Drosera; species Drosera capensis. Next base: position 16,205 of record LIEC01010314.1, on the reverse strand, counting down.
TATTCAACTTCATCGTGTGTTCATTTTCGTTCTACAGCTTTACTCCACCAATCACTTTAGACACCACAGTGCATGCCACCCACATCCACTTCATTTCTGATCTTGACAAAAGAAGACGAACATGATAGTTCATGTAAACTTTGATACGTCTTGTTGGGGTTATCAACTGTGAAAATAACAATACAAAGTCCCTTTATTATCCCGGCACGTTTTTAGATGAGGACGGGCGCGTAAGGTGGAGCAAACCGTTGAACTGTTGAATGGATATTGCGATCACTTAATCATGTAACCTATCCAATATTCTGATAAATACCAGAAACAATTATTTTTTCATGATCATTTGAAAATTTTATCTTGTTGAGAAAGTGTGACGGATTCATGTGTTGGATAGAGTTCCAAGATACATGTACTTAAATATGAAGAATTGATGTCATTAATTTTTGTTTATGTTTTAGACAATGTACATGTATCATGCGTCTTGATGATGTATATGTACCAACGATGTATCTAACAATTAGGATCTCCCATATATGGGGGTGCTAGTGGTACTAGAGTGTATTGGTATGAGTCTTAAGCATCTCTGTAATCTTCTTTCGAATAATGAATTGATTATCACCATTGGTTGTGGTGGTCGTAGATTTCCTTTCCGATACTCGGGTTTTCCACGTAAAAAATATCATGTGTTTTTTTATGTGTTTGTATTTGTGTTATCGATCCTTGTACATATCTTATTTATTGGTTTTATTCATAAATGATATGAGATCGATGAAATATCCGTTCGAGATGATAAAATGTCATTTAAGTACAGTTTCAAATATCATTTAAAAATTTATTACATGTAAACAACTAGTTGCTCTTTCCCAAGACAAGTCAAGAATTTTTTTTTTTATCAAGAGACAAGTCAAGAATTTAATCAAAGCGAAGAGCATAGACAATGGGTCTTGTCTTAGAAAAATTATGCCAATCATTAGCACTTTTTTTTCATTCCTATACACCACTAAAGATGCGCACATAAAGCCAACCATTGAGGATAAAATGTCGTTTGGCTTGGGTGTGATGGAGCATCGGAATTATTTTTTTTGTTTGTACATAAATAAAATCATATATATTATGTTATTTTTTATTTTATTTATAATAAAAATATCTAGATTATTATTATTGTTCTGATTATAAGTGAAAAGTAGGTATCATGAAAACTTCTCAGTTAGATCATAAGCAAATGGTAACTCCAATTTTGCATTCTTTCATCATAGTATAGATCAAGTACTAACCCTAAAGATCTTATAGGCTTTCTCTTTTTTAATTCAATAAGATATAGGCTTTCTTGATTGAGCATTCAACATCAACCTTTGCCATATGAATATTTGTTTTGGCCCCATTTAAGATTCTCTCATCATGTACAATAATAACGATGATCCTTATGCTATTAGACGAAACACTAAAGTAAAGTGGGATCACAAGTAGGAAAAAACAAGTTAGTCACTATATTTTAATGTGTCGCGTACTTGGTTAGACTTGAATTACTCATTAAAAATATCTATCAAGTGATCGACCAGTAATCTTTGCAATAAACCGCTATTAAGTTAGGTTTTCGTCCTTCATGAACTTAAAAACAAACAATACACTGATCCCTCGTCTACCAAGTATACCGAGTACAAGATTCAAGTTTAGGAACTTATATTATATTCTTAATAATATCATACTGAAGAAATCAACTGTATCAAGATCTCGAAGTATTGGAGGTTAGCAATTCAAGATTATAATCTAGCATTGCTTTGTTTATCGATTCCTTGTCAAATTCAACCCTCATCATCTCCCACTGTTAGGAGCATTTGAGAATCTGTTCCTCAATGTCTCACATAATCACATTTGCATTGTGTCATTTTGCACTTAACACCACTATATCATGGACAATATACAGAGCATCTTGAAGCTACAAGCCGCTAAATCATATTTGGCATTGGAATCTGGATTTTTGTTTGGCACAGATCCTTGGTTTTCTATAACTAAATGCATCAAACAGATCATTTATTTGTTCCTAGACATTGATTCTTTTTCATCCTTCATATTTGTGTTATTGGGTTTTTATTTTATGTTTTCATTTCATCAGTTTGAAAAATAAAAAAACAATTATCACATTCTTTTTTCTTTCTTTTTTTAATAAAAAAATTATAACATTCTCATTTTGTCAATCATTAAAACAAAAACATAAAACAATAAACAGAATGAAAACAAAACCGGACCGAATAAGCTACACATGACAAAATGACTCCCAAGCCTATATTTAAGGCCCATTAGGTTTGCCATTTTCATAATGTTGACTTGGGCCCAAAGCTTCAAATTTATGTTGCCTGGCCCAAGTATTGAATTCAGAGCAACCACTTTGTCACCCACGCGTTAGAATGTTTTATTTGTTTATATGTTTTATTTCATTTGTATATACGTTTTATATTCAGACGACATAGGTGGATTTCGACGAAGATTCCAACGACGTTTCAGGTTCCGATGATGATCATGCGAAGATTTTGTGATTGTTTTCTGTGCAAATGCTATTGCTGTAAAATTTAGCTAAGATGGTAGAATGTTCTCTTGTGCTTTATGATTGTTTTTTGTGTGATGGTATTTGCGTTATGCGTGTTTGCTTTATATTTTTTTCTTGTCATTTTGAAGATAAGTGAAAAGAGGGTTTTGCCGGAATCATATTCATTTAACTATGATTAAGGTTTTCAATGACGATGCGCTGCGTTTCATTTGTTCATGCATTTTATTTTTTTGTTTACACTTTGTTTCATTCAGGAACATACGTTCTATTTCATTTTTGTACGTGTTATCTATTTTATTTAGAAACATACATTCTATTTTATTTTTTTATATGCGTTTTATTTCATTTGTTCTTGCGTTCTGTTTCACTTCTATTTCATTTTTGTATGTGCTATCTATTTCATTTAGGAACATGCAATCTATTTTATTTTTTTATATGCACTTTATTTCATTTGTTCTTGCGTTCTGTTTCACTTCTTTATATGCGCTCTGTTTTATTCGTGAACATAAGCTCTGTTTCATTTTTTGTACATGCCTTCTTTTTTATTCGGGAACAGCTACTCTGTTTTTTTTTTGTTCATGTGTTTTTTTTTGATGATATCGAGATGTGATGATGCATAGTCTCTTATTATTATTATGTTTTATTTTTTATTTATATGCTCTATTTTATTTTTTTATACACACTGTTTCATTTGTATATGCGATCTGTTTCGAAAAAAACGTCAGAACAAGCGTTATTTTTTCCATTTTTGATCAAAGGCTCTATTTTAATTTTATTCATACGCTCTATTTAATATTTCAACCACGTGGTCAGATTCCAATGATGTCTAATATTCTAACCAGATTCTGATGACGTGGTGGGAGTTCGACGAAGATTCTAACGACGTGGTCGAATTCAGACGAAGATTTCGACGACGATGGTAGGATTCCAACGAATATCCAGACAACGATTGGGTTGGGGTTGGGGTTGACATGAGAATATGGTTAGAGATTTAAATGAGATAGATGAATTGTATGTTTTTTGGAATTTTGATTATTTATGTACTTTTTTGGATTTTTTTATTTTGGCAAAAACTCTTGGTTTTTTTTGTAATAAAATATTTTTCAATTATATTATTTTTTAGTAATAATTAACACTAACGTCAAAAATATTTACACACATATTCTTTTTCCATATCACTATTTATGAGTTATTAATGTGAAAATGTGAAAATGTAAAAGTTTTTTATCATAATTATTAATGTTGATTATTAAGTGGGAAGAATTCCAAAAAAATATAAAAAATAAGAAAAAAATATCCAACTCATAAAACACAGAAAAATAATTCTTATCCACTATAATTTGAATTTGTCCCAACCCATCCCAAACAAGGCATTATTCACCCTCCTCACCACCTTCCTCCACCTCCATATCCCATCACCCACCACCGCAAACCCATTAGATTCATCCTTCTCGTCATCTTGCTCCATTTCCACAGCCCATTACACATCAAATATAAAAGTCGTAGAAAAAAAATATAAGGATCTTCATACTCACAAAGAGACGCATACTGAGTGCATATGAACAGGGAGATCCTTGTGCAAGGATCTACAAAGTTAACAAACACTCGTAAATTGGTTCTTTGATACACCTGGAGCATATGAACAGTCAACCCATAAGAATGATATCCGTAATATGTTCGATGAAATGTTATAAGAGCTTTGGTTCAAACGAAAACAAGACATGAGGTCATAGAATAACATGACAGAAATAAAGATATAAAAACACGTTTCGATTTGCTTACATGATCAAAAAACTCAGACGCACTATTTACCCAACAGAGACACACTATTAAATGAAATAGTGCGTTTGCATTAACCAAAATGACTAATCACAAAAAATCAACAAAAACAAAACATTATATATGATATCCATAAAATTGAAAAAACATTATTATATAGTATCCAACATAAAGTTCTTTTTTAAAAAAAATAGAAGAACACTCACAAATTGTTTGAAAACAGACGCAGTGCGTCTGAACGAATGAAATAATACGTCTGTTATTAAATAAAAAAAACAAGCAAATCACAAAAATCAATCATATCCAACCCTAAAACTAAATTACTCTAACCCAAACAAATAGATTACAGTTTTCAATCATTGAAAATGATCAACGAGCAATGATTTAGTAGTTAGGGTTTTTCAAACGGTCGAAACCCAACATCCAAGGAAAAAATCGAAATTGTCACTCGAATTCAATTCCATTCATCACTCTTTGAAACAGTGCATCAATTCAGTGAAACATTGCACAAGTTCAAATCCAACAAAGTAAAACAGTGCATCAGTTCAAATCCAACAAATTCAAAAATCAAAACGAAAAACCATAAAAAATAAACAAAAATAAAATTTATAACATAATATCCATAAAATTAAAAACATTATCACATGATACCCAACATGAACTTTTTTTTAAAAAAAGAAAACAAACACTGACGCACTATTTCATTGAACTTGCATACTATTTGAAACAGGACGCAATAATAAAATAAAACAATGCGTGAGTTCAAATACAACAAATCCAAAAATCACAAAAAATCAATTAAAACAAATATTTATAACATGATATTAATGAAATTGAAAATATTATTACATAATATCCAACATAATTTTTTTTTGTTTTAAAAAAGAAACCAAGAGGAATGCACTGTTTTGTTTTGAAACAGTGCATCAGTTCAAATTCAACGAATCTAGAAAAAAAACCAGCAAAAAAAAATCAATCAAACCCATTAATAAAACTAAATTACTCTAACCCAAATAATTATATTAGAGTTTTTTATCATTGAAAACGATCAAGGAACAATTATTTTGTAGTTAGGATTTCCAAAACGATCGAAACCGAATTTTAGATGAAACTGAAAGATCTGAGATATTTTATGGATGGAAATCGATTGATTTGTGTATTTAAGATCAAATAGGAGTGATTAGAAACAAATTTGATGAGTTTTGGTTGAGATTTGATAAGTTTTGATTCCGTGAATGACTGTTTGTTTTGAAAAAAATACAAATTATATCAAATGAGTATTATTTTTTCGGGTTGTATATTTTGGGTAGTATTTTGAAAAAGTTGTATGTTAGGGAAATTTTTCTGTATTAAATATATTGAAAGTGAAAGTACTATTGAACCTCTCAATGATAATTGAAGTGATTGATATATAAATATTAATATATGATGACATATATCATGTCATTCAATAAGATGAGATATCATGACTGACAATGGGATATTAATCCGAATTAAGAATATATTTTGAAGAAGGATTAAGTCTACAAGTATGATGAAACTATATGCTTATCTTACTAGTCTAACCATACACTAATGACCGAAAAGTGCTAAATGCAATACGTACTAGATTCAGCGTAGCGAGAGGGGGAAACGTCCGAAACAAGATAAGCGAATCTTGGTAAAAACCTTTGGTGGCATCTCTGGCGGAGCTTCTTGTAAAGATTTCGAATATTTCTTATTTCGCATCATATGCGTCAAAGTTCATCCGCATATATTCTTATGCCCATGAGTGGATCATACAGGAAAGGAGATTTGTGAAGATCTAACATCTAATATTACTAGCTTTATTTGAATCCAAAGTTCTCTATTGACTCCATTTTCGGCCGAACACTGTGAAACCTATGATCACAGCCATGCTGAGATTAATATGCTGATAAGTTATTCTTATGTCCTGGACTACTGTCGCTATTGATCTTAGGCACACCTTATTAACAAAATTTACTTTAACTGTGTAGCACATGCGTGCAAAGATAAATATACAATCAGGAGAAAAACTAAATACTTTCGTTTGTGCATTCTCTATTTGAATATTCTCTTTCTGATTGGTTCATGTGTGATAATCATTTTGGACCTGCGTGGTTGACTAATACAATCTCAAAATCCACCGGTTAAAGAAAGAGTATCCAATAAGATAGTGTCAAAAAGAATACAATTACTCATCTACAATCACTTCAGAAAAGGTTCTCTTGGAAAATTGTATAGTTTGTGTAGAATTGTAGAATAATGTGGCATCCGGTAGGTTCAATCAACCATATACAATAATCTTGAATGTCAGGAGTTGAGTTGTGATGAATATGAAGATCTACAATTTAAATTCATATAAACTACTAGGATTTATCAAATACTATAGTATATCTGAATGATAGCGTCCAGATCCTATGTCATTGAAATCTGAAACAAATCAGACAAGACCATTGGAATAAAGGTGGAAAATTATGTTGAATAGCTGAAAAGCTTCACCATGACTAGAAGTATTCTAGCATTTTAAACTTTAAAGGGCCATTTTGGTTTCTGTTAACACCATATCTAGAGATTTCCCATGCTATTTTCCTCACTCTACCTAAAGGTTGTTCCTTTCTTTGATCATCTTCTTGCAGTCTAGAGCCCTACACGCAAAGAGAGACATGGAACATGTGAAGCCACGGAGTTGGTTTGATTCTTCTTCAACAGCATATACCTCTCTATAGTTGGTTAACGGACTAAATTTGAGCGTGCAAATGGAGGCCTAATGGAAAAAGACACAAGTTTCTTGGATATTAAGCGAATATATGCTCTTCATATCGGCTTGATATCGTCATCTCCGTCCCTTCGGAACTAGTATATATAGGAATGAACTTGCAGCAAGAAATTCTTTTATTGTGCATTGAAGCTCATCTAAACTCATTTGCTATTGCTTCGTCTTGACTAGTTAAAGTACATTTATAACGTCGCCCTCAACTTTCGCAATTAAGCTTTAGTTTTTGCTTTCTGTTTTCGTCTTAACAAGTATATATATATAGAGTCTAAGATGTGAAACTGTATTTCATTGATTATATTTCTATAATCGTAAAACAATAACGCAGAACTGAATTAAAAGTTATCCGTTGTTGGTGCCATCCCGCCTGTTCTTAGAGATTTGATGGTTCTCTGGTTTATGCTTTCAGCTTAATTTAATTCATCTTTTCGTTCAGACAGTTACAAGCTTAATTTAGTTCTCAACAAAGACGCCATGGTTGGCTCCAAGTATGACTGCTTGCTTTTCGGTATGGCATATATTTTACTCTCTCAAAACATATATTTCGATCCTTTTCCGTCTTCTGATGCCACATACAAGAATAAGAAATTATTTTCTGAACCATTAATAGAACTGGCTGAATCAAGGGGAAGAACATATACAGAAATGACTGCCTATCTTGCATTTGTGTTGAGCAGATCTTGATGATACTTTATACTCGATGAGCTCCGGCATCAACTTGGCTTGCCGCAAGAACATTGAAGGTGCACTTTACATAAATCCAGACACAAAGCATATCCATCCATCAGCTTTACTATGATTGCGAAAGTTAGCAGTTCCCATGTCAAGATATAACAGTCCAAAATAAGCTGATTTGTGTAGCGGGGACGGGAATTAATGCAGCGAGCCCAAATCTGATCTTTGTTAATTTATCTGACAGAGTACATGCTGCATCAACTGCATATCGAAGAAACTGAAGTACCGAGAATGTGCTTGCAGCTTTACAAAGAGCATAGAACCACCATGGCTGGCCTTAAGGTTAGTCCGCGACAGAGCATGATGAAGATGCTCAACTTTGTAGTGGCTATCATTTTTTACCTTGGATTTTATGCAGCAACTATGCCATATGTTTCAGGCACTTGGCTATGATTTCGACAATGATGAGTTTCATGAGTTTGTCCATGGAAGGTTGCCGTATGAGGCGCTGAAACCTGACCCTGTATTGAGGAACCTCCTCCTGTCCATGCCTCAACGCAAAATCGTACATCACCAATCATGCCTTGTAACATCTTTTCTTCTACTGCTCTTTACAAAGATTTGGGACACCATGGTATTTTAACAAGAGGACGGACACATTTTGCAGATATTCACAAACTCAGACGAAGCACATGTAGCTCAAGTCTTAAGCCGACTGGGCTTGGAGGACTGCTTTGAAGGAGTTATCTGCTTCGAAACCCTGAATCCACCTCCTCAATCTGGCCAAACTTTCAGTGATGACGAAACCATGGACGAACCAAGTTCCCGGATCCTTTGTAAGCCTTCTCTGCAGGCCGTTGAAGCTGCTATTCAGATTGCCGATGTGGACCCCGCAAGAACGGTAATCTTTGATGGAACACCTTGGTTTCAAAGAACCAAAATCTTACTATTTGGAACATGCAACAGTGGAGGCTTTGGAAATACCTCACTTGCTATAAACAACAATTTACATAGTACAACGTGAAGCTAAATGATTAGCGTCACATCTCATCCAGTGAGCTAGAAACCAAAGGTACATAACATGATGAACATTACAATCTTTAACACTAAATTAGCTAACAGGAAATTCTTCACTTCCAGATTTTCTTCGATGATAGCGTACGGAACATTGCCAGCGGGAAAACAGCCCGACTTCACACCGTCATTGTGAGTTCCCACAGCCTTCTAAGATACAGCAAGGCAGAAATCATTCCTCCAATCTTCCAAATTTCTGAAGAATATGACCTATGACCCTTTTGATGAGAAATCCCATTCATATTTTGCAATGCAGGTGGGCAGCTCAGTGCTAGTTCCTGGCGCAGACTATGCCTTGAGTAGCATACATAACATCAGAGAAGCGCTGCCTGAGATATGGGAAGGTGAACCAGTGGAGCAGCTCGATCAAGTTCTTCAGTCCCCGGCAGTTGAAACTACAGTCCTCGCATAGACCTGCACAAAATAGGAATATAAATAAGAAAACCATATTGTATACAGGACAAGGACCATCCTTGATTAGACCTAATCATCCTAGACTAGTAGCAAATATATATGCGAGTACCCAAATGCCTTGACAGTACCTCGGCATCATAATTACTTAAACATGGACTAACATACTAAAAGCACAGGTTACTGGAGCCGCATCTTTATTCCAAGTTAATATCACAAGCAAATTATAACAAACATTCTAGTATATCTAGGATTGTGAAGCATCCAAATTTTAGCGGGCTAGAAAAATGGACAGAAAATTTATAGTTACCATATCTGCTAATCCGAAACTTCATAATCAACACTTGGTATTTTGCGGAAACGAGCATCAGATCTATGGAATGATGCTTCATCATGAGATGTAGCCATGGACCTCTTCCGCTTCACTCCAAAACCTTGTCCAGAGATTGAATCTGATAAGCTTCCCATGTCCACCTTTCTGTTGCCAATGTTTGCATTTGAGAACCTTGAACAAAATTGATAGTTAAACCACCATCCGAAACATGCGATAATATCACCTTGCATGGTGATGTATCTAATTGTTCAAGACAGACTTAAGACGCCGTTATCCCAACATAACCAAACATCCAAGTACAACAGCACTACGCTGCTGTTTCACAATGTTGCATTCAAGCGTTAGGAGTAAAATAGAAAGAAGAAATCACAGCCATGATACTCTACAACTAAGACAAGGAAAATGGTCTGAGAAATATTATCTCCACACCACCACCTATGAAAGCAAAATAAGTTTCAAATATAACTCAAGAATTACAGTGTTAGCAGTAAAACCGGAGAAGTCTTTTGGCATCATCTGAAGCAAGCTAGATTAAAATCCCCAATCTATTACTGATTTTTTAAAAGGAGACTAAGCAAATTCCTTGCAAATGGTACATTTCTGCGATCAAAATTAACAGCTTAGGAATCCTAAGAACTTGCTATCTTCTAAAGAAAGTTCTACCAATATGAACCCATGATGAAGATCTATTGGAATAAAAATGGCAGGAACAAGGGAAAAAAACTAACAATGTTCACTACAGCCAGTCATTGTGGAATAGATAATTTGATGCGGATAAAACAATTTACTTAAGGAGCCATACCTATCCCGGATAACACGGAAAGCTTCTTTTGTTGCATAGGGCATCCCAGTCTTCGGGTCCCGATACCTGAAAAAAAGAGGGGAGGGGGGAACGATAAACTCATATCAACGGCAGGAAAATAGAGATGTTTGGTCAGTTCTAAGAAAAGTTATTACACTTTTTCACTGGTAAAGCAAAAAATGCAGAAAAAAAGTGCTTACTTTGCTGGCAAACCAGTAACTGCACAGACAGCCTTTGTAGGATCTGCAAGACAAAGTTTGCGAATAATAAAAATAACATGGATAAGACCGAAGGATAAACACAAGACATAGCCTTCTCAGGGTCACATGAGAAACTTATAGGAACTTTGCAAGTATAATACACTTCTGGGTGCGGGTGCAAAATCACACACGAATACAACACCCCCAATTTCCAATACAATCATGAGAACTTGGACATATGTTATCATAGAGCACAACCTTATGAAACTACCTCTTTGTTTCACAAGTACCATAGCCCAAAATTTGAATAATTGATGATGTCCGAACACAACTTACAAGGAACTGATTCTGTCATGAGCTGCGACTCAAAAGACAAGTCTTTAAATTCCAAGTAGTTATGACCTGAATCACATGCCATACCAGGTTAAAACACAATTGTGAAATATTACAGCTCACGAAAGATGGTGAATGGAATCTTGCCAGCTTTAGAGATGTAGCGTATTTGTGGGCCTGTATATACTGCCTTATGCACAACAGCTCTCTTCTTAACTTCTTCTTCCCTCGCAAGAACTCGCTCCAGGTTTCTTAAATTCATGATTTCTAAAGAAAATACAAGCACGAAATTCAGGAACGCAGAGCGAGGGGAAAAGAACTTAAAAAAATATTCAGGAAATCAATCATCAAAATTCTTATTAACCTGTCTGAGCAGCTTCCAGAAGCATCTCTTCTTGAGACACTCTCTTCTCCTCACCTTCCTTTTTACGTTTTATTGGCTAGAAAGCACAAGCAACAAAAATATATGCATTTCAGATTCAAAGAATGGCACCATCTATGCTTTAAGAAGAGGCAAGATTTAATATCCAAACCAAACTACACAACTATAGATTTGTTAAGATACAAATTCTATTATGAGTCGTTTATCATCTATTTGAACTTTTGATAGAGTTGGTTTGTCTTTTTTTTTTCCCAAATTGGTGTCAGAGTAGATGTGAAATGTATATGGTCACAGGTTCAAATCTTCCAACCCTCATTGTTGTTTGAGGTGTGTGTTAGGCACTTGCCCAAGGTGAGACTTGAGAGTGACGTAGCTCAGCAGACCTCCACTAACTTGACTCTATTTACAGCTCCGACAAAAAGGGTGGGA
>LIEC01010313.1:22021-85347 GCA_001925005.1 Drosera capensis | reverse complement strand
GGCTAATGCAATAACCAATCAATCTAGTAAGGACTATGGTTAACACTTCTCTCAATTTAGAGCATATAAATGAATCATGCCCAACTTGTTTCTCATAGAAGCAATTTTGTGTTGGCTTAGCACTTATTGTTAAGGTTTCAAATCAACAAAGAGCATTTAGATAAAGAAGAGTATTGAGTTATTAGTAATATGGTGAACCTTCTTCCATCAGTTTGAGTTTTTGATAGAATTTATTCTCTATCGACATATTATTATTACTGTTTGAATGAAAGAGTTATATTTTCTTATTTCTTTTTAATCGCCATTCGTGTAATGCATTTTTTTTTGTGTGAAAGTTTTGTGATGCATATTTTTTTCCCTATGAGCAGGCAGATAATTGCATAGTCCTTGACTTTAATATGACACAGGCTGTTGTGGTCTTCAGGAGCGTCACAGACTTCATATACTTCTTGCATATTCTGCTTCAGGTGCTTTGTGCATCCCCTGGTTTTCATTTTTCATGTATGTTTTGCTGGTTGTTTTTTCTTTATTAAACTTCATTTTCCATCTTTTTTGGCCCCTTGGCTTTGGTGAAGATTTTAGGTAGTTACTCTGAGGTCTGAACCTTCAGGCTTTTGCTTATTACCTACAGTACATCCTTGCAGTTTAGGCTGGCTTATGTTGCTCCTGAATCCAAAGTCGTAGGTGCTGGCGTCTTGGTTGATCATCCCAAAAAAATTGCATGCCATTACCTTGAGGGTTACTTTCTGATCGATTTGTTTGCTGTATTGCCGCTTCCTCAGGGGAGTTATTGGTCTATTAGAGTATTATCTCTTGGCTTTGTATATCCAGGATATTATATTCGTAGCCAGAAGAAATTTTATGTCCCACCCTTTTTCTTGAAATCGATCTGGATTTAAAAATCTCAGGCCTTCGGAGTTCTCAGCATGTAATTAACGTCTTAAAGCATTTCAGTTCTAGAGCCTAACGCTCTTGTTCAGAGCCATTTTAACCAAAGATTGATGAAATATTGTACTCCATTGTGTATGATTACTTGAAGGAACCAATCCTTAGCGCAATTATGCTTGGGCTTCAAAATTCGTTTCTCCCCTTGTATAAGGATAAAAATGTGTGCTTGTTAGTTATTGATTTCTTTCCTTGTATAATTTGCAGATCATTGTATTGTGTATACTACCTCACACCGTGAGATCTTCCGCAAACTTTGCAAAAAATGCCCTTCGGAGTGCTATTCTTGTGCAGTACATGCCGCGGTTATATAGGTTTCTTCCTCTGATTGGTGGTCAATCACCAAGTGCTTTCATATTTGAGTCAGCATGGGCTAATTTTGTGATAAATCTCTTAACTTTTATACTAGCTGGACATGTTGTGGGATCTTGCTGGTATCTTTTCGGGTTGCAGGTGGGTGTATTCTTTCATTTCCTTGTGATCTTGATATACAAGTCATTCGTCCTAAGCATTGGTGCCCTCTAATGCAGACTATATGAAGAATTAGAGAGCTGGATGATTGATTCTTCTAATTGCAACTAAAATACTTATGTTAATGGTTTTCCTTGGGTCTTGTTTTTTAACACCGTGGGAACTCATTCTTATACAGCATGCTCCATAGTGGCTAATTTGGTATTGTTGCTCCAAATATTCATGACCAGAAACAGAAACAAAAAGCCAATTTTAAAATAATAAAAAACTCTAGACCAAACCTAACAAATAGAGAAACTTCATGTATCTAGCTGTTTGTCGACCTTTTTCAGCCCTCTACTCAAAATCTTGTGTCAATTAATTTTGCAATTTTCTTTTGTTGATATCCCCTGACTCCTTGACCTGCAATGCCGACCTTTTTTAATTAACTTCCTTCTGAAATCGAGGTTTATCTTTGAAGCTGGAGCCATGCTGTAGCCGAACCCCTCATAAGTCGTGACATATATGGCATCCGTCTTTCCTTGGCTCAGACATGAAAGAATGCATAGAGAGGGATTTTTGCTTACCTTGTATAGCATTACTGTTTCCTCAATGACTCCTGTGTTCTCTTTTTGTGTCAGAGGGTTAATCAATGTCTACGAGATGCTTGCGGGCAACCAGGAATCCCTAATTGTATGCGTTTCACGGATTGCACCTACGGGGATACTAACAAGTTCCATTCTACGTCAGACTGGAAAAACTGGACAAACAATGTTGCTGCCTCTGCTTGTTTCAATCCTAGTAATGGTAGTTTTGCTTATGGAATCTACGTACAAGCGGTTGGTCTTACTTCAGAAAGAAGTATAGTTGGAAGATACGTGTATTCATTATTCTGGGGTTTACAGGTATCCTCTTAACCAACAGATGATTTATGAAAAATCGAGTATGCTAGGCTATGAAAAATTGACTTTTTGTTAAAAATTATTTTGCATCAGATTCACTTTTGTTCTCAAGTTCAAACTGATACAGGAAGTTTCCACATCTAGAGAATAATGTGGAGGATCATTGTTTGCATTCTCTAAAATTTAAGAATTGCTCCCCCTATTGCATGAAAATCACATCGCCATGCACTAACTACAGGAAGTTTTGCATCAGAGAATAATGGGGAGGATCATTGTTCATATTCCCTAATTTTTTTTTTTTTTTTGCATCAGATTCACTTTTGTTCTCAAGTTCAAACTGATACAGGAAGTTTCCACAATCCAGTTTCATGGCAGTTTTTTTTTTTCCTGAAAACAAAAATATTTGTTGGATCGTCTAGTTGATGAATCATAGATCAGTATACTTTGCGGCACTTGTATAGAAACTCTTTTTTTCCCTTTTACTGTGGGATGAAGGGATTATTATCTTCTTACTCTCTCCTTTATCTATCTTTCTCCCAACTTCCGTCTCTCTCATTAGCATCACAATTAATGTTTCGATGTTATTTGAATGCTGGAATAGAGACTCTGATTAGAAGAGATTATGGAAAGTGTGACAAACAGACGTTTTGAGTATGTAGTATAGAGAAGACGGATGGAGATCTTGAGGTGAATCATGCCAGAAGTTTGATGAACATGGAAGCCTTTGGTATTAGCTACATTAAAATAATATATGTAACAAAATGTTTTTCTTGCATTACCTAATGAATTCTTTTCTTGTACCTTCTTAAACTATCTTGTTGAGGATAATGGTCGGGTTTGGTTTTAGTGCATTATGATGCATCATCAATATGTTGATGCACATAGCTATATTTATCATTGACATGTGTTCGCGTGCATGTTTTATGAAGCAAGTCAGTACTCTAGCTGGGAATCTAGTACCAAGCTACTTTGTGGGGGAAGTGCTTTTCACTATGGCTATAATTGGACTTGGTCTTCTCCTCTTTGCCTTGCTCATTGGAAATATGCAGAACTTTCTGCAGTCTCTTGGGCGGAGGTACTTTTCCCTTGGTTACCTTCTCATTTCGATTATTGGGCGATGCCATCTTTGTCTTACAATGCCACAGCAAGTTAGCTAAGCTAAATTAATATATAAGATTCAAAAAACTGAGTGGAGGACATTGCTTTTCGACTTATGTATCCACATGTTTAAGTGAAGTCATACGCTTATTCACTGTTATTTTCTGCATCAAGCAATTAGTCGGCAGGTTCAACTCCTACCAAGTCTGAGCTGCTGCCAAGAGCCATATCTGTCATTAGCGTGAATGATGAATGCATGATAGCTTAGTCCAGAGTTAAGAAGTCAGAAATTAGCATATACTGACTAAGCTATGAACTACATTTAAAGGGATTGCTTTTCTATGCCATCAATGGTTTTCATTTGCTTTCCTAGTATCTTTTTCATGAGATCCCTTCAATAGCAATTGCCCTTGTCGATTATGAGAATAGCTCAATATCCTACAGTGGAGGTGAAAAGGACATAATGCGGTCATATTTCAGATTCATTTGGTGGTTATCTTTCACTCTTGTTAGTCACAACTATTATGGTATTACACGCGACCAATTTCAGCTTAATTAAACAGAGAATCTGGTCAAGTAGTCTTCGTACGTGTATGTCGATTGGTACTCCTCTATCGGCCTTTTAGTATTTCGCTACGTAATTTTTTGCAATTGCTTGCAGTTCTCTTATCTTGTTTTGTTATGGAAAAAAAGAGAGAAGAAATTGTATCGAGTATTGGTTTGAAGACATGGAGCTCTGGTCGTTATATAGTAATGCTGCACCGTTAATTGTGTTAAAACAGCATTTCTGCCATCCTTCTGCTATGTCATTGCTTTTTCCTAGCTTTGAACAACACTTTTGATATTTTCTCATTGTTTGCAACTGCTAGGAGGTTGGAAATGTCACTTAGACAACGGGATGTCGAGCAGTGGATGAATCATCGCCGGATGCCTGAGGATCTGAAAAGGTAGCTTTAAATTCAATTTCTTTGCTCACATCACCATATGCTTTACTCTGCTCCTATGCTTTACAAGAAGCAGAGCGGTATAGCTGGGTTGCAACCAGAGGTGTAAGTGAAAGAACGCTTATGGAAAATCTGCCTGAAGATCTCCAAAGAGAAATAAGGCGTCACCTCTTCAATTTTGTGACAAAGGTCTTTACTGCTAAAACTAATTATGTTATACAAGTTACTTTGTTTTGCTCATCATTTTCCCGCTGAACTTTCCTAAACGAGACTAGATGACCTTAAAGACCCGTCCTCACCAGTAGCAGCTTTGATATTATCTTTATCTCATTTTATTGTGTGATGTATGTTAGTAAAGTTGGAAACTACTTTTTCTGACCGAATGAATTGTAAGAGTGAAGCGAGAGTAGTAATTTCTGAAAATAATATAGAATTATTTGATATATTGGTTAAGGAGGCTATCAGTGAAAACATCAGATGGTTAGTTTTCTGTCTCGTCTCTTTTTTTCTTCAGCGTAAACACAACAGTAAATAGGCAGGTTTCTTAGAATTGTTTTGGTAGGACAAACAAGAAAAATGAGGTTAGCTTAATTCAACCGGGAGTAACTGATTGTTCAGTCTCGTGAGAGTTGGATTGCTCAAAAGTTTTAGGATTGTAGAACCATAAAATTTGGATCTGATTCTAATTTTAGGAAAAATTAAAATATGGAACTTGAAGCATTCTCGCTTCTAATGTACATTGAACGTCCACGGCTTTTCTTCTTTATCTTGTATCTAGTAGGTGTTCGTTCTTTGTCGAATCTATCTCCTCTGAAGTTGATGTACATCTAAATGCTCGTGTCATGTTGCCGTTTATGCTGCTTCTTTTTGTTTTGAGATAAGTATCTGCTTGCAGGTCCGCATGTTCACTTGTTTGAAAGAAAATGTGTTGGATGCCATCTGTGAGAGACTTAGACAGAAGACTTACATCACGAGAAGCATAATCATGGATCATGGATTGCTGATCGATAAGATGGTTTTCATTGTACGTGGGAAGGATGGAAAGCATTGGGGAAGATGGTTTCTCAATTCCCTTGTCCGAAGGGGATGTCTGTGGTGAGGAGCTTCTGATATGGCTTCTTGAGCAGGCTGCTACAAATCAAGGTACCAACCATGCTTAGCTGATCGATTGTTTTGTTACTTTGTTGGTTCCTTATTCCGGTATGTTCCCATCCCAAACTTGTTACTTAGGTGGGATTGCTTGTAGTCATGTTGCTCCTTTTTAAGATTCTTTTTCCATTCCGTTTCGACCGTCTAGCAATGTTTGATTAGTGCGCTGGAAGTTTTGGGTAGTTGTCCCACAACGCTGGTTATGTTTTTCCCCTTTCGATAAACAAACAAAGTCAGCAGTAAGTCATCTGCTTTCCACCAAAACGTCCTCCTAAAATGAGTCAGACAATACACTATAGCTCAGTGGATTTGTTTTCGAACCCATGTTTCCATGTAAACCTGGCTGTGTGTGCAATGGATGTACTGATTCTCAGTTATTGTAGATAAATGCTGACTTGGTAGTTAATGTGTGTTGGAGCTCAACATGGCTAAATTATCGGTTGCGGCTCTTTTGTCCTTCTTAGGCTCTGCTTCCTTGATGGTGCTTTTGTTACCGCATATCTAAACATCAAATTATATAAACGCACTGTCCTACTTGTCTGTTGTTCATGCAAAAGTGGCTTGGTCACGGTATGAGTCTCGGTGGGATCAGTCTGCCTTCGTGACGGGATAAGACTTTCTTCAACTGGGGTCTAAGTGTTCGGCAGTCTATTGAAATGTATGCGTCAGAGTATATCTCCCTTGTCCACTCCGGTTGATCTTGTATCTTTCATCTGTCTTCTCATCGGCTGTACAATCCTCCCTAGGATGATATGTTTGAAGGATGGATAACCGAAAAGCTCGATTTTTGTTGCAGCTGGGAAAAAAGGCAAGTACCATGGGGCCCGACTACTTAGCAACAGGATGGTAACATGCTGCACCAATGTCGAAGCTTTTGTACTTAAAGCGGGTGATCTTGAAGAAGTCGCAACAATGTTTGAAAGAGAGTTGTATGTGCGACGAGGAGCTATAAGGTATGTACAGATGCATTTTTTTTTAGCTTCATTCATTAGTTGAATCTCGAAGCTTTTAAGCACTTTGCTCCATCACTTCACCAGTAGCATCTCTCTCTTTTCCCGTGTTCTTTTATCACGTATGGCGGTTAAAATCGTCGTTGTGACTATTCTGTGTTAACCCAGTCGCGCCTTTCCATTTAACCCATCGCAGCTTCTTCATATAGTACGCCTTTTGCTCGACTAGAAAGATGTGCGCTATCTTATATCTATCTCTTTACTCCTTGTGCTCTTTATTCCTGTGCTTACTGTCTGTAGGTATGCATCTCCATATTGGAGATCGCGCTATCTTATTCCTATCTCTTTATTCCTTGTGCTTACTGTCTGTAGGTATGCATCTCCATATTGGAGATCTCCTATCTTATTCCTCTCTCTTTATTCCTTGCGCTCTTTATTCCTTGTGCTTACTGTCTGTAGGTATGCATCTCCATATTGGAGATCGGTGGCTGCAGCAAGGGTCCAAATCATATGGAGATATCAAAGGAGACGGCGAAAACGCTTGGAAAGTGCTTCACATATGTGCAATGGTAGAAGCCTGGAAATTGAACAGAGCCGCCAAGAGTGAGGTGTTTCTGGGTCTTGTTTGCCGTTTCACAACAGCATTGCTAACTGTTCGCCTAACGTTGAGCCACTGTTACGAATCGATCATCCTTTTCATTGAAAGGACCACAGGTTTTACATTGTACATTTATGTACAGTCAAATTTGGTGCAATTTTGCTATGGTGAAATGGTTGTTTCTCGCCTTGAGCTTTGAACCAATTAGTCCTAAATCTGATTTAATTATAATAATAAAATTTTAGTAATATTTATAATTTTTAAGTAATTATTTGTTAATTTTTTAATAAATATTTTATAAATTTTATTGTTAAATTTATCATTTTCTTAGTATGTTTTATTTTCGAGCAGTTAATGTTTTAGGTTATTATGATAAAGTTTTTGTAAGTTTCACATATTTGATTAGTTATTGTATGATTTATTTTATTGGAGATATATTATAAAAGATTGATAGTTTTGATTATTTTTTTATTATGAGTGAATATTGTGGGGTTGTGAATATTTATGGGTATTAATTAGTCATTATAGATTGATTATGTAATAAATACATTATCATCTAAATATAATATTTAATTTTGATATTAAAAAACCCAAATAAAACATTATATATATAAGTAGATGAGATGTGGTTTCGCCCCTTGAGTACAAGAAACTCCTGACTATCAAGAAGGTAAAATAAAAAGCTTACGTAGAGTTGGGTGTCATAATAGATGCATTCATTTTCATTAATTTTTTCTTTTAATATCTGAGTGGTTTGATCATTTATTTTGCAACATCCATGATGGATTGATAGATGAAATTGAGCAAGTAATAATGAAACGGATATTTTTAATGTTAAATGATATAAACAAGCAAACTATAAAATATCTTATAGTATTTTCTCTGTTTTAATTATATATATAATATTTTTATTTTTTATATTATTTTAACATATAATTTGAAAATTTTCATTTTTGATTTTAACCATACATGAAATTACGTCATATACATAAGATTAAAATATATATCTTATATCATTAATATTTCATATATACATAAAAAATTACATCAATAAATATAAAAATCGATTTATTTTGTGTAAATTGAGACAATGAAAGTACAATCTTACTCCGTACTTAGCATTAACCCTTAGCATTAACCCCAAAGCCAAAAATCACTGTCAAATTCCTCGGAAAAACCCATTGATACAAATACTCTCCGTGGATTACAAATCAAAGGAAGGCAACGAAGAAAGGGCAAACCAAATTGAAACCCCAAAAACAAAAACAAAAACAAAGCGTGTCGCAATCACACAACCCCACTCCCCCACGCCATCCAGGCCCATTTGGCCCCTATTAACTTCCTGCCACGTCACCCATCATCTCTCTCCCCAAGGGGTAATCTGGTCATTTCTCGTCACCTAAGCAGGCTGCAGCGGCCTTCTATATGTATAGCCTCTGTCACCTATCCCAGTGGTCCCCTGTCTCTTTTTCTCTCTGTGTGTTTAGCTTTGTCGAGCGAGCCCGTCATTCATGCTGTGCTGCTTTCTCTCCTCAATTCATTAACTTTATTTCTCTCTTTTCTCTCTCTATCCGTTTTCTCTTTCTTCTCCTCGGGCGGCGGTTTCTCGGCGGCATCGGCGGTTTCCGGTGACGATTATCGAGGTTTGTTGTTGTTGTTGACTTATTTTCTATATGTTGACCCCGGCCATGGTGCTCGAATTTGAGATGATTTTTACTGATTTTTGGTCCGATTGGTGTGATGATGGTTCTATGTGTGGTTGATGGTCGAGAGATGCTCGATCTGTGTTGATTCGAAGCGGAATGTGCTGGTTTCGCTGTGGTGTTGGTGTGGTGTGGTCGATTCTGTGTTGCGTGTGGTGTGAGCGTGGTTGTGGAGTGGGAGGGTGAAAAGTTAGGGTTTCGGTGGAGATTGTTTTGGTGCTGATTTTTCTGATTTCGTCGTTGTGTGATTTGGTGGAATGTGCTGGTTTCCTTTGGTCTTCGTCGTGTGATCGTTCTCGTTGTGGGTGTGATGAGACCGTGTGCAGTGGGAGGACGAGAAGTTACGATTTCTCTAGATGTTTTTTTTTTTTGGTTCTACGAATTGATTTGTTT
The DNA here is from genome assembly GCA_001925005.1 of Drosera capensis. NCBI lineage: Eukaryota > Viridiplantae > Streptophyta > Magnoliopsida > Caryophyllales > Droseraceae > Drosera > Drosera capensis. The sequence goes on along the minus strand of LIEC01010313.1, from coordinate 76,215 downwards.
TTTTTTTTCTGAATATAATTTTGTGATACATTTTGCTTGTTTTGTTTTGTGTCTTGACTCGTTTGGTGTGATAGAGATTGAGTTGTTTCAATCTCTGCGAAGCTCTTCTGATGCAAAATCTCTGTGGGTTTTCTTCGGCTTTGATCGCTTGTGTGCTGTCCACTCCTTCATGTCTTCCTCATGTTTGATATTTGGACTTGAAGTTAAGTATTGCAATTGTGTGCGAATTAATGTACTACATGAGATAGGTTGCTCTGTTGATCTGTGGTGTTTCTCATAGCGAGTCAAGAGCCATATAATTGTCGACTTCTAGCACCAATTTGATCCTGTTCTACTCGTTTAGTCTATAGAATTCTGAATGGCTGAACTCTGCGTATCAACTGTTTTTGAGTACGGTGATCCCATCCCCTTCTGCACATTAGTGTTTGAGTTGGCTTGTCGTATCATCGTTGGAATATATATGCTCCAATTCGTCATGAGTGTTTACTTATCCTGATGCTTGATTTGGTTTTTTGTTGCGATTGCTTTTAGAGTGAGGTTTCAGTACTTGATTGATTTCAGATTGTTATGAAGTTCTAAAGCTGTTTGCTTGCTCGGTCCTGATTCTTGAATGCCAAGCATATGTTATCTGCGATAGAGTTTCTTAGAATATGGGAGTACCTTATTAGGATTTTTATATCAGTATTAAGATATTAGATAAGATCTATGTTTTTTTTATTGGGAATAAAATTAAGTGTTGGAGTATGCTTTTTGTTCAAATCGTGTTTTGCTTTTGGGATATATTTGTTTTCCATAATGGGGTTGACTTTTTCTATTCTTGCAAGGGTTCTGGTACATTGTGATTTTGGTTTCCCGGTTTTGCACTCTATGGGTTGCATTGGTGCATTTTATCTGCAGTTAGATTTGTTTTGTGGAAGTTAGATTGGCGTGAGCACATATCTTCTTTGGTGTAGCACTGCATTTTGATGCATTTTTTCTCTCTGCTTGCTGTGACTGGATCCCAGCTATACCATGGTGAGAAAGAAGCGGGTTGATAAACCTGTTGAGGGTGAGAGTTCTCGTTCTCAGCCATCAGGAGGTACTCGGCAGGATGTAGCCACTCCAGCAGCAACACAGCAGCAGTTATCTGGGGCTTATCAAGGTGCTGGAAGGGGCTCGGGTCAACAAAGTCAGCAAGGTGGCCATGAAGGATATGTTGGTGGCGGCCGTGGTGCTCCACGGGGCAGCATGGCTCAGCAGCAGTACAGCGGACAGTTTGATTACCGAGGCAGGGCACCTCAGACTCAGTCACGTGGAGGAGGACCACAGCCGCAACACCATGGTGGTGGAGGTGGTAGTGGTGTTGGCGGTGGACGCGGAGTTGGATCCGCTGCTGGACCCTTCCGAGCTCCAGTTCCCGAACTGCACCAAGCTGTCCAGGCTCCCTACCAAGCCAGCCCTGTCCCATCTCAAGCTGCCATGCTTTCTGGGAAGCAAATGGAAACTCCGGAAGAGGGGGAATCTTCTGCTACGACATCTGAACCAGCAGCAAGCACTCAAGTCACTGAGCAGTTTCAGCAGCTCGCTGTTCAAGAAGAGCAATCCAGTCAAGCTATCCAGCCGCTTCCTGCTAGTAGTAAGGCAATTAGGTTTCCACTGCGTCCAGGAAAAGGTAGCAAAGGTGCTAAATGCATTGTCAAGGCAAACCACTTTTTTGCTGAATTACCAGACAAGGACTTACACCAATACGATGTAAGTTTCTAATTTCTACTTCTCCTTTTTCTCCTGGGGTGTTAGCTGGCTATTAATTATAGTCGATGAAAGATAGGCCACTAAACCCAAGACTGATACAACAACAGCAAGAGAGCGATGTCCTCTTGCCCTATTGAATAGGAGTCTCACGAACCTATGCCATTGTAGGTTTCTATTACTCCTGAAATTACATCAAGAGGAGTGAATCGAGCAGTGATGGAGCAGTTGGTGAAACTGTATAGGGAATCTCATCTTGGGAAGAGACTTCCAGCATATGATGGGCGAAAATCTCTATATACAGCTGGCCCTCTTCCTTTTGCTTCTAAAGAATTCAAAATTACTCTGATAGACGAAGATGATGGGTCTGGGGCTCCTAGGTGAACTATATGGCCTCTTACTCCTTCATGTACATTGTCCATGGAAGATATCTTTTTTAATTCTCTTCTAACATACAGGAGAGAAAGGGAGTTCAAAGTTGCAATCAAGTTAGCTGCACGTGTGGACCTTCATCACTTGGGTATGTTCCTGCAAGGTCGACAGGCAGATGCACCCCAAGAAGCTCTTCAAGTCCTTGACATAGTTTTACGTGAATTGCCAACTGCTCGGTATATGTCTTCTGCTGCATTCTCCGATCTATTGTTTTCCTAGTTGTCTCCGTGATCATTAACTTGTGAAAGGGATGCTTACAGGTATTCGCCGGTTGGTCGATCATTCTATTCGCCTCGCCTCGGCCAAAGGAAATCATTGGGGGAAGGCCTTGAAAGCTGGCGGGGATTTTATCAAAGCATTAGACCAACTCAAATGGGGTTATCGTTGAACATTGGTATGAATGCATGAAAGAATGCCGTTTTTCATTTTCTCATCCTGTTTTCATCCTTGAATTAGCATGCCTACTGTTGTTCTATGCCTTATTTCAAAGAGCATGTGAATTATTATGCAAAATAAGGGTTTTTTTTAATTGTGATCTTTATCTCCTAACTTTCTTTTGCAGATATGTCCTCTACTGCTTTCATTCAGCCAATGCCTGTCATTGAATTTGTAACAGAATTGCTGAATAAGGATGTTTCCTCTAGACCAACTGATGCTGATCGTGTGAAGGTTAGTGTCTGCTGACTTGTTGATGAGTGAAAAGCGTGGTGTCTTTTTTTCATATTCTTTTGACTTCTTTATTTATGATCTGCTTATGTTTCCAACCCCTTTCTTGGACACTGTAGATTGGGCTTTGTAGTCTATAATCGTCGTGTTATGATCCAGTTAAAATTTGATTGGGAACATTTTTTTTTCGACAGGTAAAGAAGGCTTTGCGCGGTATCAAAGTGGAAGTCACACACCGTGGAAATATGCGCAGGAAATACCGCATCTCTGGATTGACGTCTCAGGCGACTCGAGAGCTTATGTGATAATTTTGATAATTATGATAACTATGATAATAATTATACTTATGATATTGATGTTAGAGAGGCTAAACATTTCTTGTAATTGGACATTTGGAATTTTGCCTTTTGTTTTGGGTCTTTACAGTTTTGCTGCCTTTTCAGGTTTCCTGTTGATGAACAAGGTACCATGAAGTCTGTTGTCGAGTACTTCCGTGAGACTTATGGCTTTGTTATTCAACATACTCAGTGGCCATGTCTTCAAGTTGGAAATCAACAGAGGCCAAATTATCTGCCTATGGAGGTTGATGCACTCTTTGAGGCTGCTTGGGTATACTACTGAAATAATGCCTGTGTGCTAATTGTTTTGGTTTCCAGGTCTGTAAAATTGTCGAGGGGCAACGTTACTCAAAGAGGCTGAGTGAAAGACAGATTACAGAATTGCTGAGGGTTACATGTCAGCGTCCTCATGATAGGGAACAGAACATTCTACAGGTCTGCAACAGCGGACCAAGTTTTGTACTTTTGTTTACCACTATATCTTTGTTCAAATTTCTCTCTCACACACAGAGGTCATTATCCTCCTAGTATAATACTCCCTCCGTCCCAGAATAAATATAACAAATTGATCGACGTAGGATTTTATGCGTGTTGAATTTTGATGTGAAGATATTTATGGTCCTGAAAGTTTGTGAGAGGAAAAAAATGGTGGGATGAATTGATGTGATATAAAATACTTAAAAAATAGATTTGTTTTGATATTTTTGAAGAAAAAAATTTGCAAATAGTATAATGTTGTAATTATTGTGTGACATCCAAAAAAGCCAAGTGTTGCACTTTTAATAGAACGGAGGGAATATTTCTTTATTGTGCTTGTTTGCGTTTCACTACTTTTTATCTCTCTTCTTTCACCTAGATTTAGTTGAGACTTGAAAGAGTATACACATTATATCATCCTTCAAGTTTCCTGGATACCCTTGTAACCAAAATGCTCAATTATTTAGGAAGAATAAACAGTGTGAAGGTTCCATGCATCAATACTTTTACATGGTTTTTCGATGCCTTTTTTTCTAAGGTTGTCATTTTTGTTGTGGGGTTTATTGGCCTTATCCCTAGTATGGAAAGCGACTGAGATAAATTTGGGCCCTCTACCATCCACTTGATTTTCTTATGTTGGGGAATTGCATTGTCCACGCCTCAGGCCCATATGGGATTTCGTGTAAGAAGAGTATACCAATGTTATTTAGGCAATCTAATATTAGTTCGGATATTTCGTATGGTTCATGGTTGGTTCGCAACAGTTCTTATATTAGAAGGGCCAGCTTAGCCTGTTAGTTCAAGGAACTTTGCTGTCAGTTGCCTTTTTCTTTTGTGCTTGAAATTTTTAACTTTTCTGGTTTCTTATACCATATGTTTCGGAGTAAGCATGCTGCAGCACTGTACTTAATGGGTTCCTATTTCTATTTCTTCCTTCTTTTACAAGTCTCATCATGATCTTACTGCATCCCTCTACTTCAACGTTCTCGAGCTGAGAAAGGTAAATGGTTTTGTTGCACCTTTCTGACTTTTTAAATCTTGTTCCCCTAGACTGTTCACCAAAATTCATACCACACCGATCCCTATGCTCAAGAATTTGGTATCAAGATCGATCAGAAGCTTGCAAGTGTTGAAGCCCGAGTTCTGCCTGCACCATGGGTATGTTTTGAAGCTGTAGATGCTTCTTAGCTTCTATCATTAGAAGCGCAGTTCCATTGTTATCTTAGCTGGATATTGATAAGTTAAACCAATTCCTGATGATGGTTATTATGATATTATCTTTCCAGCTTAAATATCACGAAACAGGTAAGGAGAAGAATTGCCTTCCTCAAGTTGGTCAATGGAACATGATGAACAAGGTACTACATAAATCTTCACCGCTCTTGGCATATTTGAACTAGGACTGTTCATGCTTTTCTCCAATTTTATTTTATGAATTGTTTTCTTTGTTTGTTCTACAGCATGCCAGTTAGCTGTATTATGAAGGTTTCTATTAACTTTTGTTCAGTGTAGAGAATGCAATGATGCATCTTGTCTAATACTCTAGTCACCCTTTTTTTTTCTTTATTTCTCTCTGATTTTATCATTTTGATCCATTCCATTCCTTGAACTTTCTTGGATAATTAGAGCTAGTTATGCTGAACACCTTGATTCGGCAACATCTTTCTGGATAGTTAGAGCTAGTAATAGTACTGTTTGAACATGATGTTTCTTGTTTTGTTTTGTGTGCGTGTGTGTGCACTTGCGTGGATCCAGTTGAAGCATAAGCTTGTCGTATGAGAAGAAAGGTAGCAATGGCTATCTTGACATGGAGCAGAGCAGGATGAGAGGCGTACTCTGCCTGCTGTAACCAAAGGACTATGCATTCTAATGCTTGTGAACTTGTTTATGGCTCTCTGTAATGAGGCAATAGCTTCTCATTATTTGTTCTACAACAAGCTGCTCCTTATTAGATGTTAAATTGTGTTGCTAGAACCAGTTGTATTTGGCTGACTAGTTATATATTTGGTCGTCTTGCAGAAAATGGTTAATGGGGGGACTGTTAATAACTGGATCTGCATCAATTTTTCACGTAATGTCCAAGATATTCAGGCTCACACATTCTGTGCTGAGCTTGCGCAGATGTGTTGCATTTCTGGCATGGTAAGGATGATGGCTCTTATTAATACCATTCAATATGTTCTTTACTTAGTTTGCATTTGATTCACCTTTCTGTTTTTTTACAGGTGTTTAGCAGTGAACCTGTACTACCTGTCATTGGTGCTCGTCCCGATCAGGTAGAAAGGACGCTGAAAGGCCGATACCGTGAGGTCATGACCAAATTGCAGCCCCAGAAGAAAAGGCTTGATCTGCTAATTTTTATTCTACCTGACATCAATGGGGCACTCTATGGTATCAATCATTTCCTGGGATCAACTGATGCTTTCAGCTCGCTTAATTGGTCTTGCTTGTGATTTTCTCTCCAAATGCAGGTGACTTGAAACGGATTTGCGAGACAGAGCTTGGCATTGTTTCACAGTGTTGTAAGACAAAGCATGTGTTTAGGATAAGCAAGCAATACTTGGCAAATGTTGCTCTCAAGATAAATGTCAAAGTGGGTGGTAGAAACACAGTGCTTGCTGATGCTATTGATAGGAGGATACCTTTGGTCAGTGACATACCAACCATTATTTTTGGTGCCGATGTTACCCATCCTCATCCTGGGGAGGATTCAAGCCCATCCATTGCTGCTGTATGTCTCTGATTCTTCCTTTGACTGCTCGTTATGCCCTTTATTCAATGGACAAATAGGAGATAGACACTTCATTTCCAAGGAGAACAATTGAGTGAGATATTCTTCTCGATCTCAGGTTGTTGCTTCTCAAGATTGGCCACAGATCACAAAATATGCTGGTTTAGTCTGTGCTCAGGCTCATCGACAAGAGCTTATTCAGGATCTTTATAAATCATGGGAGGATCCAAACCGAGGTCATGTATCTGGTGGAATGATAAAGTAAGTCTCTCTCTAGCTTATGTTCCTACTATACCTATAGCCTTGATTCAAAGTAAGCTACATTGAGTTTTATCCTTTGTTATGAATCTAGAGAGCTGCTTGTGTCATTCTGGAGAGCTACTAATTTCAAGCCTAAACGCATAATATTCTACAGGTATATCATTGTTTCCACTTGTGCTGCATTCTGCCCCATATCATTTGTTTGTTTTGCTTAGTCGTTCATTACTTAACCAAACAGGGATGGTGTGAGTGAAGGCCAATTTTATCAAGTGTTGCTGCATGAGTTGGATGCTATTCGCAAGGTATAGGCTATAGCTCCTGCTCCTATTTACACATTGCGCTACGTTGATTCTGGAATTTTTTGCTTTCTGTTTTAGAGCAATTGCTCACCTTCTGATATCTGGTTCGTGTGCTTTTTTCCATTGTATCTCAGGCATGTGCGTCCCTGGAGCAGGACTATCAGCCTACTGTTACCTTTGTTGTTGTTCAGAAGCGTCATCACACTAGGCTGTTTGCTAACAACCATAACAATCGCCAGTCAGTTGACAGGAGTGGGAACATACTACCAGGTTTTTTTTATGTCTTTAACAAGTAGGAAATCTATCCTCACCCATATCATGGGACAATACTGACGTTGTACAATATGTTCGCAGGAACGGTCATCGACTCAAAGATATGCCACCCTACTGAGTTCGACTTCTATCTCTGCAGTCACGCAGGAATTCAAGTATGTCCTTTTACGACATGTATATACTGTATCAAGATCCTATATCACTGTCATGTGGCATTTTAAGTTGCTCTGATATCTGGGTGCAGGGAACAAGTAGGCCAGCTCACTACCACGTATTGTGGGATGAGAACAACTTCTCTGCTGATGAGTTGCAGTCTCTCACCAATAATCTTTGTTACACGTGAGCGACTTCCTTTGCCGCATCTCATTCTCAACCTCTATGCATTAGCATCATCTTTGAAAAAAATCCGATGTCAGTTGGCTATGAATATGATGACTCATATGCTGATTGTAGATACTGAACAAGAATGTGAAACGGTCTTTACAGTGATCCATGGTTTATAATATTTCAATTTTCATTCACCTGCTTTATCCTTGTAACTTTGGGTTACGCCGTCAAATTTTGGTAATGCCACTTCCGCTGTATGACTGTGGGAGTCATATGCACTATAGTTCAACACGATTCATCTTTTATTTTCAGTTTGGGATTCGATATTCTCTATATTAGTTTGTTTTAGATGGTATTGGTGATCTTGGAAGTGAGGTGGTCTGATATTTTTCCCTTTTTCTATTTCATATTACTTCAGGTATGCGAGGTGCACACGGTCCGTTTCTATAGGTACCGGTTCCTCTCTTCCTCTCTGTCATTCACTATCCCCCCTGATGTTATGTGTTATCTTCTGCATTACCGGTCTTAGTTTTGTGAGTGTTTTGTCTTCTGGTTGTCAGTGCCTCCGGCATACTATGCCCATCTTGCTGCATTCCGAGCACGATTCTACATGGAGCCAGAGAACTCAGATGGCGGCTCTGCTGCAGGCAGTGCTCCAGCCACTTCTGGTGCTCCAGGTGGAAGAAGCACCCGATTTGCAGCAGCCACTGCTGCTGTCAGACCCCTTCCTCCCCTAATGGAGAACGTCAAGCAGTGCATGTTCTACTGTTAAACCCCGTGGATTGTTCCTCTTTCGTCCTTACAGTTTCCTTTAAGTTATCTCGGACCGGACTGTTCTTGAGATAACGACTTGAATGTGCGGTTAGATATGATTTAAGTTCGGTTTGAAAAAGGATTGAGATATGTATTCTGGTAGTCTGCCAGGTGCTGCTCGCTAAATTAAATTGCTGGGTCAGGCTTGGTTGCGTTTATGTATGTGGGGATTGTTTTGCTGGTCTATGAAGAAATCCAGATGACTGGAGTTTGTCATTCGTGGCAGGAAATTTATTGTGGTGAAAATGTATCTTAGTACATACAAGTAAAGCTTTTCTGGTCCCTCTTCGAAGGGCTCAGGGCAGGCCCGCTACGCTCTAAAGGCTGCTACTTTGACCCTTCTGACCCAATTGTCCTTGTTCTATACCTGCACTCTGAGCGTAATCCTCTGCAAAAGTGTTATCTGATTAGAGTGGAGTAGACAAGCAGTGAAGGTTTTGAGCATGGGGTGAGCTCTGATGCGAAAGGCTATAGCTAGTCACCAATAGTGATAGCTTGACACGATAGTGGCGCCAAACAACTGCATGCTAAAGCATCTGTTTCAAGAGTTGGTGCATGTAGAACTATGGAACTGGAAACGTTATTCGTGATGCAGATGTTCGAATGATAGACTGTTCGTTAAGTGAAGTTACGTAAGTTGTATTTTTTGATAAACTGAGAAGAGTTTCATTGCTCACCAAAGTGATTATGAAATTTGATAGGTAGTTCGACGACCTGGCTAACAACAAATACCATAAACAAAACTATGTACTATTTCCTCTGTTACATTACTTTTGTATGGTTGATCGAATATTCACATATTTAGATTATTTGTTTTTTTATTCAACTCAACGCAGAATTTGGAAAACAAAAATGAAGAAAAGGTTAACATTCCACACAAAAAGCACGAAGAAAGGATAAGGAGGACACTGATAGACTTCTCCACCGGCAATCTCTGAAACTCCGGCGACGGCGAAATCGCCATCGCACCGAATTCCAAATCCCAAATGCTGAAGCTCTCTGGAATCCCGCGGTGGTCATTCACCTTCCTCTCTCCCATCTCCCTCAGCACCACCACCACCACCACGAAACCCTTATCCACTCCTTTTTCCCTCCTCCGCATCCACAAACTCCACATCTCTCCCTCACCAGCCGCCGCCGCCGCCGCTCCCATCACAACCTCAACAGTCGACGACGTCGTTTCACTCGAGGCATCAGCTTCAGATTCTCCTCACCGGCCTCTTCACCCGTGGCCCGAATGGATAGCCTTCGTCGACGGGTTGAAGTCCAATGGCTATATCACTGAATCTAAAGCGAGGGCGAGGAGGAGGGTGCGGTTGGGAGTGAGGTGTATACTGATATGAAGTTGTTGAACGACTGCTGCCTGAATTTCGCCAGGGATCGATTCCATATTTTCAAGTAAAGGTCTTTTCATCTCTCTCTTTTTTTCTTTTCTTTTTTTGATGCTGCATTTGGTTCATGTTTGGTACTTCGAATATGTTATTATTTGATCGCTGAATCGAGTTGCTCCGGTGATTTGGTGGAGTATGGTTGTTGTGGTAGTGTGGAAGTTGGAATGTGGCTGTGGTTCTTTTTGAATTTTGATGAAGGTTGCGTGTGGTTGAATGCGTTTAGTATTTAAGCAGAGGTGAAACGGACGGGGAAATATGTGAATTGAATCATGATGGTCGTGGTGTTGGAAATGGATGATATATGAAAGGAAAGGCAGGTCGAGTTACGAGTGAAGTATGTCTTTCGGTGATCGATTCAATGCTAAATCATTAGAATGGTAGGAGAATGATCAGCTAAATAAACCATCGGTAGGGCTTCTTTTTGAAAACCAGTTAAGCGAGACAATACCATCAAAAGCTCAAAACTCTTATGTAGTAGATTCACGAACAACTTTTGCATCTTCGAACTGTCGCAACCAAAAAGACCCTCTCCTTGCTTTATTGGATTATTTACTGTATTTTACATGAATGCTAGGAAGGATGACCTACATGAGTACATGTAATGTCATCTTACGGCTTTTTCATTTGCAGCCATACTATTTTCTGTTGATATTTCTTTCAATCGCTATATCCGACTCTATAAAGAGGTCTTGTTTAGAATCATGTGTATTTATCTGCCCTGTTGATCTTGCCTTCTGTGCAGAGCACTATCAACTGACAACATACAAGAAGTTGTGAAGAATGGTTGTCCTAATTTGTTACAGAAGAACGTGAATTCAGCAAAAAGGTTGAGAGCATATGTCAAACTCAATGAAGCAGAAGTGAGTCTTAACGTTTGCTTTTCTGTTTTCCAGAAATTCTGCAGGAAAATAGTTTTGATGTAGCAATGAAAATATAAGAAGTAATCCTACTCTACATCTTATTTTTATGGTCCAGTACTCCAGTTTACCAACCATTGTAAATCGGGAATAGAAGCCTTCAACGGTTGTATGAACTGTTTGTGATTCTGGTTTCTATGCCTTAAATCTGGGCTATTCAATGCTACTAATGATGGTTCTGATTGCTAGACTCTAAAAGGATAATTTTTGTTGACGATTCATTGCCAATGATTAGTAGAAAATCCCATCATCATGTTGATCGTTTTCTGTTCCCGTACGAGTTGATGTGACAACTCTGCTGTAGCGGTTTAGAAATCCGGGGGATGGGAGACTTTAGAAACATATGGCATTTTCTTCATTGCCGAACACAAAAACAATTACCTCGCGGAAATATATTATGTATTTTTGGTTTTGACCTATTCATTTGTAAAATGGTTAATGGTTCAAAATATAGTTAAAGTGTGTATATACCCATGCATTAAGTGTTTAGTTTACAGCGTGAGTTGGTTCAATGAAGCTAATTCTGTTAAAACGTAGTCTTACCTGTGGTTTGGATTCCGTCTAATACCATCTAATTTTTGCTTGAATGATCGCACAAATTCATTGCTTTAGAACTTTATCCTACGCTTTCTGGTTTAACCCCTCATTGTTCTCTCTGTTTACTCGTATTTTAGTTACCGATGTGGATTATTAATGTGATATACAAGTGCAGGTATGTGGGGCTTGCATTCTGCGGGGATCTTGCGATAGAGCTTATCTAGTATTGAATGAGTCTGAAGCTGTTGCTGGAACAGTTGATATCATGTGAATCCTGTTAACCTATGCAGTGGATCCAGCGGTTCTGTCCAGTGGGGTGACTGCTCCTGTGAGGGATCTGAAGGAATCTTGCACAAGAAGACTTATACAAGAGATGACAGAATTGAGCGAGTCGACTTTTGATGCAACACAGCTACCTGAACAGTGCTGTAAAAGCCCCCACCCGTCAAACAGTTAAAAAGGTGAAGCTGCCTGATTTTAAGGGGTTTCATGTCGACATGAAGAGAGGACATTGGATGTGCCCTAAGTGCAAGTTGTCAGTCATACAACATGGCTATTTTTTTTTTTTATGGTTTGCATGTTTGGCTTATGTCCTTTGGAGTTTGGATTCCACCCTGGTATACCCAAGTAACATGTTCTTGCGTGCAAAGCCCAGGGCTAGCAAATTGGCTCGTCTGAGTTGCATTTTCTCCGTGCCAATAACCTCTTACAATCTGTTACAGATGCGATTTCCTGAACTCTGCCAAAAATATTCAATGTCTTAAGGCAACGAAGATAGCCCGAGAAAAGTTGGTCTCCAAGAAGCTGGACCTAGGAAAGGAGACTTGATGTGTCCTGAGTAAGTCCTGATAACCTGTCCTTGTATGCAGTCTTCATAGTTCTGATTGCAGCTCATGTTGATTTCTCTAATATGAAAAATATGAGTAGATCTAACTCTTCAGTCTTCACCACCTCAATCATAATGATATTCTATCTTAAATGATTCACCTCTGATCAGTGATGACCTAATTCATGCTTAGATTCCCCCAGCTTTCCTGGTTTCGTGCTTTGCATAAGATGGTGATTGTGATGATGAGAGAAGCGGTGACTTCATTGACTTCAGATTCATATGAGGGGGTCATCAGTCTTGTTTTGAAAAGATGCTGCATGCTCTAATCTTTGACTTCTTACTGAAGATTTCTGCGTACTATGGTTGCCTTGATACTGTACAGTCATTTGTTTCTTGCAAATATTACCTAGATTTCACAGAAATATTGAACTGTGCTACAGGAGAAATCCCAGATTTATTTTGCAGTCTGCGTTGTTTGACTGAGGCAATGCTTACTAGTCTTGTTCTCCTGCAGATGCAACTTTATGAACTTCTCTAGAAGCGCCAAGTGTTTGAAGTGCCAGGCCGAAGGACCTGAGAGAGTTGTCGTGAAAGAAATAAAGAAAGGAGATTGGAATTGCTCACAGTACGTAACTCTACTTCTGAGTCACAGCTTGCTCAGCATTTTTTGTTCAGATGCTGCCTCTTATTTCTCCATTATTGTCTCTCATGGCTAGTTTATATCCTTCTGCCTAAAGCAACTGAGGTCCTATGCCTGATTGTGTTTGGGGCTTTCGAGGTCATTGCATAGCTTTGCGTTGTTGTTTCCCCTTGTGTGTTTGGCTTATGGCATGTGGTCACTATATGCTGTATTTGAACTGCTTTTGTATTTCGATATTGTGGCAGATGTCAGTATATGAACTTTGCTTCCAACTCGGAAGTGTTTTAGATGCTGTGAGCCTCGACCTCCAAGGGACCTAAAACCGGGGGATTGGGAGTGCACTTTGTAAGTGACTCTTTCCTTCTGAACAGCTCCGCCTCTCTATTATCTCTCTCTTCCTTTCCCTCTTGCACACAAATACGCTCGCAAATTCACTGAAGTTCAGAGTCATCTGCGTTTGACAAAGACTGATGATATATTCTCCTGTTTTTCAATAGGTGTAATTTCCGGAATTTCAGTGGTAATGCAGTATGTAAAAAATGCGGAGCGAAGGGGCCTATTAAAGTTTCCGCAGACCATTTGTGGAAGAGGCCTCAGACTCCAGTTGCTTAAGAATGTTGCTGCCTACATGTGATGATCCATAATGCATTATTCGCTGCTACAGTATCATGATTTTTCTGTGCTGGGACGGCATTCTAGGCTCTAGCCAAGGTTGCATGGCTCTTTCAAAATGATACCAAATAGACAGTAGCGAAGATGGATGCGAGGAGTTGTCGTTTTTGTTAGGAAGGAAGGGTATGGTTGGAGTCTTGGAGATGTGTAACTTCACCTATGAGTTATGCAAGTGTTATGTTATTTAATGGCCCATCACATCCATTTGCGACCTATTCATGTAGGAATATGTCTGTGGAATATGCACTACAGAAAAGATAATGGTGTATTAGCTGGTTGTGAAGACGGCCCGCCCGTGTTTGTGATCTCAGCATCAAAGTATGACCATTGAGGGTTTTTTCGCTCATGATGGTGTTTTTGTTGAAACTAGACACATTTACGCTGCTGGTATTTTTGGCAAAGCAACCAAAATCTTGCGTTTCTGCTTACAGTATATATTTTAGGGGAGTTATTAGTACACCCCCTCCCCGCGGCGCACATCCGTCTCAATAAAGTGTGGATTTTGATTTGTGGAATGATTTAATTAAAATAATTAATAATTATAGTTAATTTCATTCAATCAATCAAACAATAATTAATATTATAGTTAATTTTATTCAACCAATCAAACAACAAAAAATGCTAGGTGTATACATTTCAGGTGCATCTAATACGTTAAAATTTTATTCACATGAGATCATTGATGCTATTCTCTCCATCTCAATAAAATAAATACTTATTAAATTGAATTGTTTCAATTAAATTATATTACTTATCAAAATATTCCTATTATTTATTTTATATCGTATTAATATATCCAATTAGTTTTTTTTTTCATTATTCTCACTCACAAAAATCAAATAATAATTTATTTCTTTACAAAAAATCAACACACATAAATTACATAAATTATCATGTCAAATTAAATAATTTGGACAAATTATTTCTAAATAAGCAATGCAAATAATCTATAAGATAATCTCTAAGTGTTTTTTAAGATTTTATAGGAGTATTATTTGTGGAAAAAAATCAATGAGTTAGATTGATTTGAACAACTTGTCTATCTACCTTTGATTAACAAACTATCTATCGCTCAATTTATGTCCCTTATCTTCCTTAAATATGATTAACGGAAGAATTCCTTTCAGGGGACACATTATCATTCATAAAATCATTAAAAAAAACTCGAAAGATAAAAGCCGAGTCGAGTAATCCCGCGACTTGGTCATCCTCTTCCAGTTGTTGCTCTCACCACCGCGAGATCTCTCCGACGATCACCTCCTCCGCCTCCGTCCACCGCTGCTCTCCGCCCGTCGTCGTCACCATCTAGCACCGTCTCCCATCGCCATTTTCACCACCGTAGATCCGCCGCTGTAGCCCTGCGCAATTAGGGTTTGCTGCTTCATGTTCCATGTGAGTGCACCAAAACGATTGCTTCATTGTGAATTCGCTGCACGAGTCCGTTTTTGTATGTTGATGTGTAACGTATTTGTGGCTGTTCTCCCCAGGCCATTGTTTACGAGTATTGAGATTCGTCGCCAACAATTGGGATTTCGTTGGCGAATAAGCATTAGTTGAATTGTTTGGAAAGTTGAATTCGAGCGAAGTTGGTGTTTTGGGTTCTGAATTTGTGAAGTCATGAATGCCGCGATAATCGGTGAGTTTGTTTTTTTTAGTGGCTAAGTGAGTATATGTATTCTACCTCTGTGTATGGTGATCGAAGAGTTTGACATTGTGTTTTGAACTAGATCCCTTGCAAGGTGATTTTCCGGAGGTGATTGAGGAGTACTTGGAATATGGAATCATGAAGTGCATTGCCTTCAATCGTCGAGGAACACTTCTTGCTGGTAATGTGGTACTCTCTTGATAGTTTCATTTGGTCTGTTCTAATTTATTTTACTGACATTGCGGATTTCTTATTGCATGCTGTTGATGATTCCTCTTTTTTCATCAGCTGGATGCTCTGACGGAACCTGTGTCATATGGGACTTCGAGACCAGGGGAATAGCTAAAGAGCTGCGAGACAAAGATTGTGTGAGCGCCATAACTAGTATCTGTTGGTCGAAATCTGGCCATTATGTTCTGGTGTCTGCTGCTGACAAGTCATTAATTGTTTGGAACGTGCTTACTGGAGAGAAAGTTACACAAACTGCTATGGAGAAAACCCCGTTATATGCTCGTCTGTATCCAGGTTCTTGCACTCCGGCTCTATGCTTGGCATGCTCTGTCTACTCTGCCCCGGTGATGGTTGACTTGAACTCCGGAAAGGCAACTATGCTGCCAGTCTCAGTTTCAGAGGGGGCAAATGGTCATAACCTCCCTTCACGTAATAAAATTTCCGATGATACTGCTCCTTTGACCCCTGCATGCTTCAACAAGCATGGAAATCTTGTCTATGTTGGGAGTTCTAAAGGAGAGATACTAATAGTTGACTACATGAATGTTCAAGTGCGAGCAATCATTCCTGTTGCAGGCAATGCTGCTATCAAGAATATTTCGTTCAGTAGGAATGGGCAGTATCTTCTTACGAATTCAAACGATCGGACTATCCGGGTGTTTGAAAATAGTCTTCCCTTGAAAGATGGCCTTAAAACCCTGGATGAAATTGGCAATTCCTTGAATGAGCTCAGTGATGTCGAAAAGCTGAAGGCGATTGGATCTCGGTGCCTGGTACTGTTCCGAGAGTTTCATGACTCTATTACAAAAATACACTGGAAAGCTTCCTGTTTCAGTGGGGATGCGGAGTGGGTTATTGGTGGTTCTGCTAGCAAAGGAGAGCATAAGATATACATTTGGGATAGAGCAGGGCACCTTGTGAAAATACTTGAAGGTCCAAAGGAAGCATTGGTTGATTTAGCATGGCATCCTATCCGTCCGATTGTCGTCTCTGTTTCCTGGACTGGCCTGGTTTATATATGGGCCAAAGATTATACAGAAAACTGGAGTGAGTTTGCTCCTGACTTTAAAGAGCTCGAAGAGAATGAAGAGTATGTGGAGCGGGAAGATGAATTCGATATTGTTCCCGAATCAGAAAAGGTGCTGGTAGAATCTATATCGCCGCTCTCTATATTTCTTGTTGAATTCCTAGTCATTTATATAGAATTGTATCCTTGTGTGTAGGTTAGGGAACTAGACATCAATGAGGATGAAGAAGTCGACATCCTGTCCGTGGACAAGGATTCTACTTTCAGTGATTCTGACATGTCACAAGAAGAACTTAAATTCTTGCCACCTTGCCCTTCACCTGATATGATAGAGCAGCAAGACAAGTTTGGTGGGGACTCATCAACTTCAGCTGACAGGAAAAATCTCGGGTCTCCTCTTTCAGCAGAAGGAGGGCAGAATGGGCTAGGGGAGAACCATCTGCCCAATGGATTAGAAGGTAACGAGTACTACTTGATAATGTCTTTAATTTTCTGTGTTTTTCAGTTGCGTAGATCGCTTTTCTTAAGTTATCACTTCCACTATAAAATAGAAGGGAATAACTAACAATGGATAGCCAAATAAAGGAGTCTTACTGCAACTCCCTAGGTGTCCTTAAACCGAGGGTCTGAGTAGAAATAGTAGTATCAAGCCCGTCCCCTGTAATCTGGAATAGCTTAATGTTATCTGGGGAACGCAAGAAGAAAATCATGATGAAGTCCAATAGCTTATATATTGAGGGTTGTTGTTTGGGATGTGTTATTCTGAATTCTGTAATTGGGGCAATGTATTTGCAGCTGTAGCAAACTCGGTAGCTGGGGATGCAGGTGATGGAGAAACACGCTTGAAAAGGAAACGGAAGCCTTCAGAGAAGGGATTGGAGTTGCAAGTAGAGAAGGTCAAGAAACCTGGAAAGAAAAATGTAAAATCACCGGCCCAGTCACTGAAATTGCAGAGCAGTTCTGTTGTTAATGACGATGCAAGGATGCCTGTAGTTCAAGATGATGGCTCTGATTATTATCAGTAGGTTATTACTGACTGCTAATTTTAATTTTTTTTATTGACCTCATCGGTGCTTATGCCCTCAGCCTTCGAATTTTGTTGCCTGGTTGGGGAAATTGGGGACTAGTGGCCGATGATGATCCAGGGAACCTCCACCTATGTAGCATAAGATACTGAACGAACTTCTAATATGGCCAGAAACCACAAGGGCTTTTTAATCTGTTACGTCAATCACTAGCGACATAAGATTTCCTCTGGTGGAACCTGTAAGCAGAGTTGCGGTAGTTCTAATACTGAGCTTTTTATCTACAGTGATATCACGACATAGCTATAAATGGGATCTTTAATTTCTTTCCTGGCCTGACTGATTTGGTAGTCGATGCTGGTAAATCGTATGCTATGGAATTACCTTTGAATTGATTAGGTTTTGAGGGTGCGCCTTCTGTCACTGTTTTACAGCAGTGATCTAAGTTTTGGCAGAAATTCTGTATTTGTCACTTCTGGATTAAGTTCTCGAGCTCACAGAGACTGCCAGTCACAGATAGCACGAGAACTGTTGCAGAACTTACGTTTCACCTGGTTTAAACAAACCAAGGTGTCGTGTTTCATGAACTCTCTTTCTTTTTTTTCTGCATTATCATTGACGTTAGCCCAAAGTAGGCAATGAATCCAGCTTGCTTCGAGACATGTTTTAACTGTGGATGATATCAAAATATATTACGGTATCAGTCCTCCGTTCCAGTGTAAGCAACCCAATGATACAACTGGAAAAAAATATGATCTCAGACCATAGAGATTATTGAATCCCATACTATGAGTACTTCACTCACTTTCTGTCCAGTAACATGGAAAAAATTCCAAGATGTTTCCAGCTGTTGTATGTAACTTCCACTCCGGATGATTTAACCCTCCGTCTGAGAGTGGCAACCAAAAACACCTCTACACAACAATTCTTCCTGTCACACAATTCACACGACGAAGATACTTTCAGGGTTCTGCAGCTTATGTATATGAACGTCTATCAGCTTCCTTCTATCACTATTCGAGTGCATTTGCTCCCTGAACAGGTTGCTACCGGCGAAGCGCACAGCATTGCCAGAAGCGCTTTCCTTGTTTTACAACAACCAAACCACCCATACATTAGTCTGGCACAAACAAACATGTAGATTATGGGAAACTTGGCGATGTCACGTCTAGTTTGGTAACTGAAACGACGTTACTCGTTTGGAAGGAACGCTAACGACAACATAACTCAAGATAACTTGATATCTACAGTATACGAAAGCCTTGTATTTGATTAATTAAACTTGATCAGCTTATCACAACACTATCATGATTCATGAACACGTGTGGGACGTTTGGATGTATACTCCAAAAGTTACAAGCACAATCCCCATTTCGGAGTCCATTAACTCATTATGATGCAAAAGGATGTAGAAACACCTTTTCCAAGTAGAAACTACAAACAGTTAGCTTAATTATAACCTTCGGTGTTGATCATTGTGGCGCCCGGATAACAAGTTCACCAGGTTGCTGCTGCGGTACCACTGCTTCTCCAGGAGCAACTGCATTCCTTCTTTGCCGCTCACGAAGGTATAGAACAGTAAGGAGGCAGACAAGTAGCGTGAGAATGGTGGCATTTCCTTCCTCCATTATAACATCCTCCACCCATCGCTCTACCCTCGGATAAACCTCAGGTAGCGAATCTATGAATCGTACCTTCAGAAGCCCATCCAAACTCAGCAATCAACTTAAAGTAAAAGAGTTGCATGGTAATCCAAAACTAACTCCAGTCAATAGCTTCAAAAATAGCAATCACATGAAGGCCACCGCCCCAAATTTGAAGATATCAAGTGCAACCCTCATCATAAAAGAATAAGTTGGCATAATTTGTACCGACTATGCTACGAATATGGAAGTAGGGTGCTAGCACTGATTTCTTGTCTACAATTGCTTGAAGATTCCTCCAATTGGTTAACTTAGGGTATCTGTGATGTGACACACATTGTTGTGACAAATTTCATCCTGACACGTATCATCAAGTAATCAGAGAGAGTTCCAAGAGAGTGAAAAAAAGGAATGGGATCCTCTGCAAGGAGGACAACTGCACATATGCACTGAGATTCGGACGGTTGCATTTTAGATTCAAAGGTTCGGATTTGTTTGATGAGTTAGAAGTTATTTTTGTATTTTAATTGGATTTTTTATCAATATAATTTTTTATGAGATTATTTTTATTAAGCTTTTAAATTTTAAAAGAGCCAACAACACTTGTGCTGTTGGTCTAATAACAGCAGGCGGATGCCTTTGTGGAAAAAGGCCTGCCCATAGGATAGTCATATACAAGATTTCAAAACTACGATTGCAAGCAGGAACGTAAGATGAATGGTGAAGTGGTCACCTGACTCTGTCTAAGAAAGGTCCAGTTTCTCTAAAGCAAGAAGAGGGCAAAACAAACACGGTCAAAATAGCTGTTTTCCGGACAACAGTTGAAGGTGGGTGAATGGCTCCTAGAATCCCCCATTAATGTCCTTAATATCATCTTAAACCTTTATCCAAAAAATAAAAAAATCAACTTAAAAAAATGGACTAAAGAATCTACTGAGTTGTGATCATGTTTGAAGAGAAAGTAAAGGTGGTCAGACACTAAGACTTCAAGAAAAATCAGGTCGATGGTGAAGAACATGAGGTGAAGAGCAATGCCATAATGTCCTCTTCCGCACGGAAAATCTAGAACAAGAATCCTACAATACTTGTGTATACCAAGCAGCGTTCCTGAGATGGCAGCCCGTGCAATTCATCCGACAATCAAAAAGAAAAGGGTGATTGAAGCAAGTAATCCATGCCATGTGATAAACAATAGTTGAACAGTAAGAATACTTACCATGAAACTATCAGCATAGTTTCTCCGGAGCCACAAGCTTGCAAGGGCCAATTTGGCTGCTAACTTTGCCGCTGGATCGTAATCTAGGGCTTGATCATAGTATCTCTTAGCAAGATGAAGATCAAAAGGAAGCCCTAGGCCATGTTCATGCATGTAACCCAGATTAAACGTGGCCTGTGCATTTGACTGGGATTTAGCATGCATATATGCTTCTGCTGCACGATCATAGTCTTTCACGGTACCCTAAAAAAGGTAAGTCAGAGGAAAAAATTAAATGGAGTAAAATGAACCGCTTCTAGAGCAAGATAGCAGGAAAAAAATTTGAAATGTAAATGCTCATTTCCGATACTTACTTTACCATAGTAGTATGCATCCCCTATCAGTAAGGCAGCATGCTCATTTCCTTGCTCAGAAGCCTGCCACCACAAAGAATGTGCCCTTTGATGCCTTTCAGCATCAGTGCACAAGCCACTCTCTCCCATGCACATACTAAGCTCCCCATATTTATCAAGAATCCATGCTGCATTACTTTGAGCAACCTCGTACCCTAATTCTGCCATCCTCGAATATAGCAGCAGTGCCTTCCCTACATCACCTTTCAAGTAGGATTCTAATGCCCACCTGGACAAGGAGCTCCAGGGTCCCCGTTCTGCAACTAATTTGTACAAAGCGGTGGCCTGCAGGGCAGTAAATTCAGACCTTAGAAAAGGAAAATAGTGGTTCCCTATTTAATAGGATGGAGGACAAAGTTCACGCCTTAAAAAAGATAACGCCACTGTACAACAAGTAAAACTAAAAGTTACGAAGGAAAATTACCATGGGGAGGACTTTTTTCACACCAACACCTGTGTGGAACATCTTAGCGAGCTGATACGATGCCTTTGGCTGGCCAGCGTTTAAAGCCATGATAAAGTATCTCGCAGCCATCGTAAAGTTTTTTTTAACTCCAATCCCTTTGAGATACAACACTCCGAGATTATACACACCTCCAGCATCCCCGTTATCGGCAGCTCTTTCAAAATACTCCCTTGCCTATCAGTAAAGAAAACTAGATTAGTCAACTAACAGAAGGCCTGACTCTAAGCTAAAACGAAAAAAATAAGATCAAAGATGTCCCATTCAAATCCCATCATTGGTCAACAAAGCGACAGATCAATAGTGCAGGTTAATGACGCTATTTGATTCTAATACAGAAGTACTAGTTAGAAATAGGTATGCAATGCTGTATCCTGAAAATACCGGTCAGTGAATAGCATTTTAGCTATGGCTGTTTGAGTAGCAGTTTATTATGACATTCTGTCATGTGGAATCTTTGAACCTTTGGATGGTATGAACAGTTACTCAGATATTAATTGTGCTAGCGTGTAAGGGTTGCTACTTGATGTATTACAGGACAACGGTGAAGGCGATGTTGATAATTGTGGTGGTTGATCGCGATGAGCAGATTTGAGAATTTGAATTTCAAATTAATTTTTCGTAGAGTGAAAGTGGCTTGAAGAAGGCTAGTAGCCAGCGGAACAGTGGTGGTGGCAGTGGAAGACATCAGTAGCAGTACCAAACAGAAACAGTAGCAAGGAAATAACAGGCAGCACCATTGAGCAAGCCTGAGTGATGCTCCTGAATAGCTCAAAACAGATGAATGCGTAAAATCCATGAAGCGTACCCATGGAGAAAATACAAGCATATAAATGACGGCGAAAATATGAAAACCTTACTTTGGTATAGTTCTTCCTCTCTACTCCGTAGCCCTTGACATACAAATAGCCAATCCCATTGTAAGCCGAGTAAAGTTGATGCTTCGCTGCAAGCTTTAGCAACTCGAATGCTTTAGTATAGTTCCTCTCTACGCCAGCACCTCGTGCATATATCTCCCCCAGAAGTTCCATTGCCTTGGGTTCTCCTTTCTCAACAGCTTTCAGAAACCATGATAATGCCTTGGAAGGATCACGTCTTAATCCTCTCAATCCGTAATAATAGAAAATCCCCACTTTATACATTGCTGCCGCATTTCCCTTCTGTCCCTGATAGTCCAATATTTGAAAATCTTCATCGTCCTCACCTCGAGACTTCCTCAAAGCTTCCTTATTTTCCTCAGCCCCTACATGGATTCTCACAGGTTCAACCACCGGAGAGTCCTTTGATATTAAGAAACTATTCACTGCAACTTCTGCCAACTCAGCATAAAGCTTAGCTGCTTGTTCATGCATCTGCATTGCAAACAAAAAAAATAATCATTATTGGCACAATTCTGATTTTCCCAAGTCCCAAGTAACTCACAAAAAGGCACTCCTGATGGTAACAACTCTTACCGTTTCTATTTCCAAACATTTCCTTCCAATCAAACTACACAAGCAAAAACCTTAGAATCCTAAGTCAAAACCGAAACCGAAAACCACACTACCACGTGTTGCAAAGAGGCCATAATTTCAACTGAGATATCACTCTCCCACGCGGTCAATAGCCACAGAAGATAAACAATGGGTAGCAATCACATCCAACCTAGTCAGAATCCTGATCATAATTACACCATCGGATCCCATCCAATTCTTCTACTCGATTTACTGAGCTTCAACTGCATTCTGCACTACTAATTCTATACATTACCTATCAGAATCTTGATTCTCAAAACTTGATCACATCAAACCAATCAGATCCACACAAAAACATAACAGCACACATTACACATACGTCTTGTCTAGAATAAATATAAGCAAGAGCCATCTTGCTCTGCAAATTCCCACCCTCAGCAGCAAAACTATGATACAAAAACGCCTTCGCCTTACTCCTCTCCTTCCCCATCCCGATCTGATACAGAAACCCTAACACCGACATCGCGTTCGCGTCCCCTTCCCTCGCCGCCCTCTCGATCTCCTCCACTCCCTCCTCCATCACTCTCCCGTCCCCCTCGCTCGCCGCCTCCACGATCTTCCTCACTCCTTCATAATACGCCTTCTCCTCCTCGCTCCCGTACTTTTCCTTGGTAGTCTCGTCCGGTTCGAGGATTCGGCGCCATGATCCGGGATCGAGTTCGTCCTCGGACTTGGACTCTGAGTCGCCAAACTCGTCCCACTCGGAGGAGTCCGCGGGGTCCGAGGAGTCGGCGTCGGCGGCGGATTCGAGATAGTCTGGCGAGATCACGAGCACGTAGGGGCGGGCCGCGGCGGCGGCGCGGTGGTGGTGGAGGAAGAGAAGAACAGATAGGAGGAGGAGGGTGTGTGGCACGTGACCGCGGCGGGGCATCGTCGTCGTCGTATTTGGATACGGTTGTGTTCAATGTTGTGCATCTTCTAGTTGTTGGTCATGGGGATCTTTGTTAGGTGGGGTGTACTGGTCTGAATGTTACGTGAGGTGGTCTGGCCAATGAGATAATGACACGTACGATTATTTGTGGTTTCGTTTTGGTTTGTAATGTTTTGTGACCAATGAGGTTGTACGACTTCCGTGACCCGTAAAATTCTAAACAAATAATGCACATAAATAACATACAATGTGATTTATTGATGACATAATTTATAATCCATATGTGAATAGAATGTCCAGGTGGGGAATGTTTGGATTTGTTGATGAATGCATAATCTCAACCTGTCTTATGTTAAAGAGACCGATGCTGCGCTGAAGAATCATGAGCTTTGTGCTTGCAATTAACGTGGATGACATTAGCATCTGTGATTAATTACATCACAGCATCAATGTACTTGAACAAAAGCCGTCAACATCAACCCACAAAATCACCTAAAAGCGTTTCAAAAGAGACACCTAGAAATTTTACAAACCCAACTCAGACTACTTCGTTTCTAGATATATATAACCAACTTGCTTGGAGTTGCTGAAAAAGTGGAACTTTTGTGAAACTCAGCTTCCGATCAGCATATCATGTTCTGCCCAAGTTCTACGAGCACTTCGTGTTAGCGCTTCTGGAAGTTGAATGTCTTGAGAAAGCAAGCGAACAAGGTCGCAAAGACGAGAGCAAAGGCAATAACACTGCCTGAGACCACTCCCAAGAAGTCGTGCCTGAAGCCATAGTACTCTTTGAGGAACTGCTGGACTGTCGATCCATCGTCTAGGACGTCCTTGATGTCTCCGTATTGGGATGAAAACAGGCCGTTCAAGCTCCATGCTACGGGGCAAGCCCAGCAGTACCATCTCCACCATATTGGAATCATCTTTCATCAGACGTGGAATCAGAATAAGGGTATCAGCTTGAAATAAGTTTGTTGTAAATCTGAGGAAGTAGTGACTAACCGGTTTTTGAATTACAAATCCTGAGAAGAGGTTCCATAAGGTGAAGAAAAAGGAAGACATGATGAGAGCGACACTCTGATCGGGGGACATAGCTATCACCATCATGCCGAAGAAGGTGAAATACAGAAAGCTGAAGAACGTGAATAACAAATACCAGAAGAACTTTCCAACACTCCGTTCAAACCCTATCATCGCATAAATGATGACAACATACAGTAAAGCTTGCATGGCGCCATATGATATCTCAATCGCAACCTACATGAAATCCAAATGGGCATACATTTCAGTCAAAACATCACCACCACCTTCATATGAATGTCCCGCTATGTGGAGTCAACCACATACATCTCTTTTGTCCATTCTATTGTGTGGGGAGCATCCAAGTGAGTTATATGTTCATGCATTTTCTGATAACTCATCCAAGTTATCTTCAAGTCAGTCTCCCATTTTCAGTTTCCGTTACAACAGTAAGGCACAATGACAGAGTACATATTCAAATGAAATACCTGTGTTCTCTATACAGGTGTTTAATGCTACAAACATGGATCCCATCGCGTTAAAGAGAAGATTCTTCTTTTGTTTTCCTGCAAATATCAGATTCCCAATCAACAGAATGCCAGGGTAAGCATTGACACAAAGGTCGAGAAACAAACGGACTGTCTACAGTACACACATCTATGAGGCAATGGCTAGCCCTTAAAATGCTCTGCAAGATGCAGGACCTATCACACAAAATGCCAGTAATGCCAGTAATGCCACAGTGTAGATGGATTTTCCTTGTGAACAACATACACAAAGGAAATAAGAGAGCATGGCAACCAAAGCGGCCTAATATACCCGAGTATTATCTTATTTAAAATCTCAGTACAATACATAATACAACAGCATGAAAGAGAATTCAAACTCACACTTTGCTTCCGAGGTCCCAGAACATAGTTCCTAGTAAGACTGCCATAACTGCAGCAACACAGAGTCTTCTCAAAATGTATAGTGAGTTATGCCAGTAGGACCGATGCTGTTTCCATAGGCAAGCGAGGAATTGCATGAAAAAGATCTGCGAGAACTGAGCAGGGAATCTCAGTTGTTGCGAATCCTGTGGGGATCCGTTAAGTTCCTCAATTAATGCTTTGGTTCTCCTGCATCAGGTAGCTAAGACATCAGCAGAGGCTTAAAATGAATTGCTGGCATTGAACATAAGCTGAATCTGATAGTCAAGATCTTAATGGCCAAAGCAACCTGAACTGATCTGAGCCTCTATAGATTTGAGCAAAATCAACTCCCAGAGCAAGTTCATTAGCTGGAGTTGTCACATCAAGCATCCAAGCAGCTGAATTGTAACCATCTTTTATTTTAGGGACTCCTTCAATTGCCTGAGAGGGAAAAAATTCATTTTGACGATGACAATGATCTGATATAAATAAGATGAAGTTTGACTGTCCCAGGACCAGAATCCCAACTATATCTCACCTCGAAGTACTTGATCAGATGGCAAGAACCATGTAAAATGGCCCGACATAGATCTCTTCACCTCCACGCTTCAGCAAAAGTAACTGAAACCAAACCAGTAAGATCACACGTTGATTTTAGGATTTGAGGCTTTTTAAACTTGGTCATAAAGGGTTATCATGAGGAGGTGCAAATAAATATTACAGAAGTTCAAGATTTGAGACAAAGGCCCCTTCACACGATGTCTAAGTTCTTCAGCTGTGCAGGTTTGAGGCTTCCTATGCCCAATCCTAATTCAAAAGGAAATCCGAGCTTGTGGACCCAAGATGATTGAAGAATCTAATCAACCCAAGATGATTGAAGAATCTAATCATAGTGGACTTCTCACTTCAAAAAAGGAGAATCCCTGAAATCATAAAATGTCACTATGCGCATTTCTTTACCTCATCAAAGTCATGAAATATTTCAATGCTTGGCTGATGGATGGTACACACAATAGTTCTTCCAGTGTCCACAGCATTTCTTACAGTTCTCATAACAATCCCCGCAGCTCTTGCATCCAACCCAGACGTTGGCTCATCCATGCATAGGATAGACGGGTTAGCAACTAACTCAACAGCAATTGTGAGTTTTTTGCGCTGCTCAGTCGACAGACCATTAACACCAGGCAGCCCAACTAACATTGTCCTCAATGGAGCAAGTTCCAACAACTCCATTACTTCCTCTATAAAGATCTAAACTCATGAGACAAAGGTAAGAATGGCAGTATTAAGATACACATCATATATACGAGTCTATTATGAACTTGGGAAAATCACAGAGTCCAACATTCATTCTTGAAAAGTAGGGAAAGCATTACAAAAGGTCACATGTTGTCTACTGAAAATTCATTATACTATGTACTTGAAAATTGTAATGGCGTACCAATATTATTCACGTTTCAAGCCACAAAAAGGAAATTTGCATGAAGGACCACAAAAAGTTTGTAGATCTTCCGTCATAAACTTGAGACTTTGGTTAGTTGATTAGAAGCAAACACAAATAAAATAAAAATAAATAAAATAAGCAAACATATTTATGCAACAAAGAAAAGGGAATAAAAACATAACTCACTGCCCTTAATTAGGCTACCTACAAGACATGATAGGCATGCTAGATTGTCCTCAATGAGACCACCTAGATTCCACAGCACGGTTTTTGTTTCACGGAATATGAGCATTCATAGGCATAAAGAATATAGCCGTGCACTTCATGTTACCCAGCCGAACAGCAATGTAAAAAGTTGGGAGTCAAACCTGTCTAGTGATGGGATCAACTTCCGCTGGTGACAACCGAAGCCAAGCTGAGTAGATAAGAGACTCGTACACTGTGACATGAGGAGAGTGAACATCATTCTGTTCACAGTATCCTGAAATTCGAGCGAAGGATTCTTGCTTTTTTGGCCAACCAGAAATCCTTATATCTCCTTCAGTACATCCACCAGTTTTCCTACCAGCCAAGACGTCCAGTAAAGTTGTTTTACCAGCACCACTTACACGCATGAGGGCAGTAAGTACACCAGGCCTAAAAGCCCCAGTTACACCATTCAAAATTTGCAGTTTATCTCCGGCCGCTCCTCGTTTCATCATTTCCTGGAAGTTACATGAATGATAATTGCTTGAATCTGCAAATGTATGATGTAACATGTGGTGTTCGCGTGCTTTCAAAGTGGTACCTTTGGCATGTCAATGGAGTATCTGATTTCAGTGAAGGTGACAAAGTGCTTCTTAAAAGGAAGGATCATTCCTCTTTGCTTCTGTTCACTCGTTTGCAGTTTCTCGCGTAGAAACAAGGCACGCCCTCGGTATTGTAGTTCGGAGTTTCTAACTTGACTTTGGTCATTCCTCTGCTTATCTTCTAGTTCTAGTTTACATGCATGTGGCTTCTCAATGGCTGCATAATACACACAAATTATGAGCACCTCTACAGTAACACATAGATATAGGCATATATTACGAAGGGTGTATTACTCACGGCAAAGAAACGTTAAAGCCGAAGTATAAAGAACATTATAAAAGACTGTCCAGCCTATTAATGCTCCCACGCTTAGCCAATACCAACTCGCACAAGAGAACAACCCTTGAGACTTCAAAACGCTCACACCAATTGTCTCTGTCGAGTTGGGAAGAGTCTGAAACATTGAATTATACATATTAAAAGCCTATTCAAAGTGTGATTAGAAAAGCATCCTGATCACCACTTGCAATAGAACTTACATGGCTCCAGCTTTTTCCAAGGAACTCATTCACAGCTAAACCATTTTGAGCATACATTAGAGGTGACATCCAGTAACCCCATATCCACCAGCTCTTTACATTGTCTGCAACATCAAAGGAATTTTCCAAGGATGAATTAACACTCAGTAGATCATATTCGATGTTTAATTAATTGTTTATGTTCGCTTAATTGTGTACCTCGAGATAACACAAAGCCTCCCAATGCAGTAAGTAGGAGGAATGCATTCATACCAAATGTCTGTGCAAGAATCATATTCCTGGTGGCTGCCGCAATGAATCTAAATAACCAAGCTGCCATCTGATAGACCAGAAAAAGCAGAAGGAACTGTTTGAATAACCTGCAGTAGAATATCTCGCTTATTACTTATTGTTGACAAAGATTATTAGGGTTCCAACCATGAACGAAACTGTACCTTTCAACGTTTGGATCAAAACCTATTGCATAATATGTGGGAAACACCAACAAACCTACAAATACAGCAGCCACGGGTATATCGAGGATCCACTGGGAAAGGGTCATTGCCCATGCAGGAAAGAAATGAAGGTCCCTCTGTTTATATAGTACCGGTAGTTTCATGACAGTCAAGGATAACTCTGAGATCTCATTTAACAATATCCGCGATATAGTGAAATACAAAGCTCCCATGAATGCTGCCCCATCCTTTGCTGAGCCTTTGTGCATTTGAGCTCTTGAGAAGACAGTCATCGCAAGAACTGATGCTACAAATATCTGAAGGAGAAAACAGTTATAACATATAACAAACTATCAACCATTAAAAACAAGCAGCTGAAGGGTTCAGTATAGAAATAAAGAAAAAAAAATCACAATTCAATGATCCACCTGAAAAAATTTAAAGACATATAAGGATGAGTTTCTCTTCATTAGCAACCACTCCCGTGATAAGCATGCACCAAAAAGCTCCTTCTTCCCTACCCCATATTTCCTCGTCGTTAACGCAGCTGGATGGCCATTGCTTTTATCAAATGAAGTCAAGAGCTCCAGAGATATTTTCTGGCTAATGTGAAAGGACTGGAATGCCTCGGAAAATTCCTTTGCAGTGATGAAACGGTAAGGCTCATCTTCGCGTGCCCAATAGCGTTGTTGGTTTTTCTTCAATGCCACCTGCAGGTCATACAGAAAGAAACTGATAAAGATAAAACCATTGCATAAGTTATAAACCAATCAAGAGTGATCAATACTTCTTCCAGAAAGTTTGCCGTTCCAGTCCTTTCAGGGCATCTAAAACCCATGTAATCAAAGAACTCGAGAACATGATCTCGAGGGCCTTGATAAACGATCTGGGCATCAGAAAGGAGGATGATATCATCAAAGAGATCATAGGTCTCTGGTGCTGGTTGTAGAAGGGAAATAACAGCTGTTTCCTTGAGAATGTGAACGTATTGACGCAGGGAATTCACGATTTGGAAAGTGGTTAAACTGTCCAATCCAGTTGATATCTGATCCATGAACAGCACCCTTGATGAACCAACTAGCATTTCACCTATAATCATATAGCGTTTTCAGTAATTCATACCAAGCAATTATGAAACTAACATAGATATAAATGACGACCACCTGATGTAACTCGCTTTTTTTGTCCCCCAGAGATCCCTCTTACCATCTGATTTCCCACAAAAGTATCAGCACATACATCAAGCCCTAAAATCTGTGTCATTGAGATGGAGAAACGTTATGGAAAAACAACAGGTATAGTACTTGTATTATCAGAAAATTTCCAGGCCAAATACCTTGAGAATATATTCCGTAACTATAGTCTCCTTCCCTTCAGTTGCGATAGCCTAGATAATCGCAAACAAAGTAGAAAAAAGGAGCTAAGAAAGTGGTTATTGAAAGTATTGCATAAGGTAATCAAAGATCAAGAAGGATGAAAATGTTATAAGACAAAGAATCAACTTCATTCAATTTCCAATGGCACCAATTTTCATGAGTGCATTTTGTCAGATTCACAAGCCTCTCATGCCGAGAACAACATATCCAAATGTGATTCAAAACAAAAGGTCTAAAATGCATGCACATGTAGCATTCTACATCGAACCCCATGTGTCATGGGCGTTCCCAGTAAAGGAACACCCTCAAGGCATCCCTCCACCCTAACTGAAGAAAAATTAGTTCCAAGCAGGCGAGCACTCAAATGGTATAGCTTAAGTCTTTCCAATGCGAGTCTTTACAAATAATCATGTCAAATTCATATATTATAGTTACCAGCTTTACAAGAACATCCGACTTTCAACAAAGTATTTTTTTATTTAGTTTTTCTATACTAAAGGACGAGATTTGTATAACTTGTGGATGACTGAATACCACTAACTTATCGTATTCAAAGTATTTGTCAACAGATAACAAGCTCGCTAAAAGGCAATGACTCACCTTCATAAACATATCAACGTCAGGATCAGGCTTTATATTGGTTGCTTTTTCCCTTCTGGACAACTCAGCCAATAACTCTGGACATCATCAACAAGAAATTACAGATGCAATACTGCTGCCACCAAGTACTTAATTAATTCCCACTAGAAACAAACCATGACGACATCCAACTCCTTGGCATCTTGCTGAAAATTCCAAGGTCTCTCTGACTGTCAGAGTTGGAATGTGAACATCATGTTGACTAATATAAGATGCAATTCTCTGCGGCACAAACTCATCCATGCCATGACCATTGTATGTAACTCCACCGGAAACCTAATATCGCAGCATTGTTGAATAGATAATAATCAAGCTCAAGATTTCTTAAGACTGCATATGGTTTCTGTCTGAGAGGATTTTTCTTCACCTTGAGATCAGGGTCCAGTTTACCAGCCAAAGCGAGTAGCAGAGTTGTCTTTCCTGAGCTTGGAGGACCTAAAAGCAGGGTCAATCTGCGATTATCAAAGAAAACATACAAGAAGCAGATTGCATCATACATTAATCATTTCCAGAAGGAGAGCAACAGAATAGATTGAAACCATCTCATTACATAAACCATTCTGAGTAACATTTTGCCCTTAACTACACATCTTAGTTGATGGAAACCCACCTGTCTTTTTTTTCTTTTTTTCCTCTAATCTCACTGCCTGAAGGAAAGTAAAAATGATCTTAATGTGAATCAGAAGCAGCAGTCCATTCATGTCACTGTATCTAAAATCTGAATAGTATTCTTCGTGACACAAAGACTGATATGAGACCAACATTCCCCAACTACTGGGAATTTATCCAGGCCAAAACTGATCCAGTTCACTAATTCGCTCACACAGTAATCATAGGCATCGGTCCAATTAAAATTTGGTTCCTGTGGTCCTAGCTTTATATTTACTTCTAGAATGTACCGAAGCTTCATTAATTGCAAAAAAGAAAAAAGAAGGCTCCAAACAAGGCTATTAGTGAATGAAGGATGATAAATATCAAATGTTAGCTTCCAAGTGAGAAAGATGGAGCTCTTAAATGCTATATCTATGGTTACACCCTCTTAAATTTCTATGCTATATTCATCAAACCATTGTATGAGACCATATAAACTCCCTTGTCTCAGGTAACAAAAGTTTGTCCCTACGACAATTCCCAATGGATAGCTAGCAAGGATTTACAAGCCCTATGCATGCCATCAACCTAATGCGACCCAGTAAGAGGGTGACTGGCCTTGTGAACCCATGCAAACCACAGAACAGAGCCAGCTATGGATGAAAAGTAGGGGATTTAAGGATTTAGGGGGGGGGGGGGGTTTAAGATACAAAGATTTGAGGAATATATACCAGGAAATAATAAAGCATAATAGAAGGCTGCTCGAGGTAGCAAATTATAGAAGAGTATGAGCATGGATCAGAAAGAACTAGCCGTCTCACCTCCCAGGTTTGATGATTCCACTAGCAGTATCAAGGATTTTCAGGTGTTGTTTCTGACTACGAAATTGTCTGAGACAGCTAAACAGCCCCTTAAGATGAACAAATTGAAACATGAGGAAAAAAAAAACGAGACAACACTGCAAGCACACTACAAGAAATCTACTGTAGCCACCAACTGAAATCTAACGGTAAAAGCTATATCTGAATTCAGTTACTACCTGTAATCAGATAATAAAAGATATATCTGCATTTGGTTAAAACTTTCAAATTGGTTACACAACAGGTGAGGCTAGGAAGAGCATGACTTACTACATATGCTTCAGATCCTTGAATCGTACTTCAATTGTAGGAATCTCCAGGCCAACTCTACATAAACAAGTTATGAAGTCCTCGTATGCAAAAATAGCATTAAAAAATTGTTTTCAAGTATATCTGTTCTATTGGTCGATAAACTTTAGGAACTCTTAATGGTAGCACCAAACTTTACACGTATGCCCAAGTCAACTCAACTTGCCGACTACAACTCACATACAACAAGATTCGAATAACATGTTTTCACAATAACAGAAAGCATTATACCTTTCAATACGGCTTTTGAGTTTTAGGAGAAGCTTCTCATTGTCCTCAAAATTGTACACCAATCTCTCAATCAGGATTTTCTTCTCTACATAACAAAGTTTTTCCCCACCAATATCTTTATCTTCCCCCCCCCCCCCCCCCCCTTTGTAATCCAATGCTACCTTTACTCGAAGAATCATAAGTCGGAAGTCTCTCTAGTGCAGGGTGTTCTTCTGGCAGTGAATTCAATAACACACCACTTAAATCATCATGTGAGATTGAAGGGGCGACACCAAAACTGCTGCTATGACTGCCAAAATCGGGACTATCCATGGCAACAATGGAAAGTTATATTAAAACCACCAAGTAATACATAAAGCTAAAATCTGTTGCCAAAAACTCAACAACTATGGTCTTACACACCAAGGGAAGTGGGACTTTTATATGAAACTAGGGATAATTACCTGAAACGGAAGGCAAACTATTTTATACCCCTCACTTCAAGGAAATGTTACGAGCAATTAATAGGTGAAACTAGTCGCCTCTCAAAAATAGCCTTTCTTTTTTGGTAGGTCAAGACTGTATACAAAATTCCTTGTCAAAATCCCTAATGTAAGAGGGAGCTTCTGGCTACAGTCCATCTTATTAACTGAAGGATTCCTCAATTAGTGACTTGGTATAAATCACTTGGCCTAAATATGTTCAAAAACGAGTTTGGAAGTTCAAACACAAAAACATGCAAGATTTTTAAGAAATCAACAATGGTATAAAAGAACTAGTGTTAAAAGTTTGGAACTGATGTTTCCAACAGCACAAATAATAATATCCATACTGGTAATTATGTTCTTTACAACTCTAAATACTATTAAAAGTTGCCTAGAATCGCCCCAAGAACAGAAGATTGTGTGGGTTATAAGAGATATGAATCCACCTGTCCAACAGTTTTTTTCAGTATTCGAGCCTATTTATGGCATGAAACAAAGGTTACATTTGTGTGGTCCAAGACAATGAAAATATCTGATTTAGTCATATATTTCCCAACATTAGAGAGAAATTGCTCAGATCCTCAATCTATGTCATAGAAAAAGCAGTCACTCCTTTGAGTAACAAGGGAAAGAAAATCCATGCGGTAAGAATCTAACATACAAATAGATAATTCTTGTAAAGCTTGGGCGACCACTCATGGTCATAATTCAGCACAAGAAGCAGAAAAGCACAAGACTTGCAGAATTAGCATGAGCTATAAAGCCGCGCTTGGATTACAAGAATGATTTTAGGATGGAATATAATAAGATTATCCTGTAGGAATAAGAATGGAATATGCGATTCCATTATTGTGGGTTTGTTTGGATGTCTTTTTAACCTATTAAGGAATGGAATGAATAAAAAAAAATTACCAAAATTACCCTAAAATTCTATCCTGAAAATCAAAAAGAGGAAATGAAATCATTAGTCCCCAGCCACCTAGCAACGAAGAACAAAATGGAGAGATGAAGAACAATAATAGAGACGACGAACAACAACAACGGAACAGAGATGAAAAATTTCGATGTCGTCTCCGAGTAGAACCAGAGATCACGAGCTCTGACGATAAAAGAATCAATCGGAAATTATTTCCAATTCGAGGATAGACGACGATCAGATTTCTCATGGAAGATAGTGGCTAATTGATATAGACATAAAAAAAGATAGATTCAACCAGAGAGCATCTCCATTCCTATTCTAGGCTGAATGGTCGACTCCGGGGAGGGACCTCTGGAATCAAATTGGTTGTTTTGGGCAGAATGAGATTCAATCCGGAATCGACTATTCCTATTGAAAGTGGCGATCAAACAGATTTTTCTTGATTCCATAGGATTGGAGGATTGTTTTCCCACATACCAAACGCAACATAATTACTTCATAATAAGAATATACCTACCCACAGTGGTCCTTTCCAGGGTTAAACTACAAATCCTGCCAGGGCGGCTGGAAAGGTGCAGTGTAAGTTCTAGAGTAAAGTTATGTTATACCTCACATTGGTATTAATAAATTTTAATTTTGGAGTCACTCGTATATCCCTCAAAACTAAATATTCTGACTGACTTCGGATACCTTATATCTTTAGTATTTTCTGAATAGTGGTCAATCCCTAGTCGAGGGTGGCACTGGTCCTAAAATAGCATAGTTATCCTAGAAAAACTCAATGGAAGGGTATCTTTTTGGCATGAGCTATTAGGTTGCTGAGGCGCTTTGATTGCACATATCTTTCCATAGGCCTATGTACTAATCGGTAATTAGAGGTCGAATAGTCTGCCCTCAATTCTGCACTGTCGTTGACATGTGCCACTCCTTCGTCTTCTTGCGCAGGCTTCATGCACTGAGATCTCAAATCTACTCATGCTTGAGAAAAAGCTGTCATATTTCAATCACCTTCAAATTTTCATCTTTTCTATTTTGTCTGACTTAGACGATGCGATTCTAGCTTCCATATTAGTGGATTTGTCGTGTTCAAGTTGGGCATTGCTTGATTCACTTCAACATCAAATTGACCTCTAAGATATAATTTTTCTTACAAGATAATTCAATCAATTGAGATACTTCCACTTCTATGAACTAAGAGGGGATAAAATTCTCCTTACATTGATCGATCCCATCTTCTACCCAAATGTATGTTACTAGATATTTTTAAAATGTCCGTTCTGGTACCCCGAACTTCCAGAGTTATATTGTCAGTGTTTCACCTACATAACTCTGGAAGTTGTACAGGAATAAACATGAATTCTGACAGGGAGGGTCAAGGTAATCTAAAATTTATTTGATGTCGCCATTTACAAATACAGACTTCACTACATATTTTTGGGAACACGGTCATGATTAGATGGCACATAACTAGACTATCCATGGTACAAAACAAAACAGAACTAAAACGATCCATCTATACACACTTCAATATTTGTTCATAAAGCTAAGAACAATCTCACCTAGTGGAACTGTATGGCCTCTATGATGAAGATTATGATGGTGGTAGTCCAACTATGCTACAATGAAAACTACTAGATGCCTTCTTACGGAGGGCATAGAATTTTATTTTATTTTATTTATTATTATTATTATTATTATGGAGGGCATAGTTGATCACACTAAACCTAATTTTCTCACCTTGAGTCTATCAGCAACAAACCAAGAATGCATTTGAAGTAAGGTGAATTTCCTTTATTATAGAAACCACGAGAACATAAATGCAGTCCACGCTGACCTGAAAGTCCTCGAATGGCAAATTCCATCACTAGAAACTCAATATATTTGCTTCCTCATATTTAACTTGGGTTCATCATCATTTGAAATCCAATTTGATCCTCTTTTTTCTTTTTTCAGCTTCATATCATAAAGAAATCATAAATCTTATTCTACGTCTCGAATTAAAACCACCATGATTACACCCCATCCCAAAGCTATCTTCTTAGGAACATGAATTTCTTTCATAATTATAAGTTACAAAAGGAGCATATCACAATGAAATGAATAGTCTGAGACGATCAAAAAGTTTAGCAATCAAGCAGCTGTTACGAATTTTGTCCAAGCAAAATTTGACACTGAGCACCAGCAAGCTCGTCGATCATTGCTCAAATTTTTCTTTTTACCCTTATGGTTACTACATAAAAAGCAGGTTGTTTTTCTATCAGATGAATCAAAAGAACAAACGAGGCACAGCCTATAATCAGAGCCCCAAATTCAGACAACACAGAAATATACCTGGTAACTTACAACTTACACGGGCACAACCACCTCATCTCATATACTCAGTACTCCTACAAATCCAGAGAGTGGAGCCATTGGCTCGGCTGAAACATATATATTCCCAGAAAATTGATTAAAGGGTGATCAAACTCTCGATAATTTACTCCAAATTCTTTTCATCCATGATCTGTTCATAGTCCAAAGTGAAGGGGAAAAGGTATACGAAATATAAGTTACGCACCATAACCATATAGAAGTCACGGAGAAGACATGCAGATGGCATCAATGACCTTGACCTTTCAAAGCGCTATTGTTGAGTTTGAAGATGTCATGTTTCTTCCATGATTTACCATTTTTGCTGTCGATGTGATAGAGACATGAAAGAGTATTGGATGTTCAATTAGTTTGATTTCAGATGAGATTGAAAGCATAGAAGTAGAAGATCGAGAAGATAATAGACTGAAAATGTAATTGCTTTTTCAAAACTGAGTGAGAGCCGCTTAGTTTGGGGTGACATCAGAATGCACTAAAAAGTTCCCTAAAAGTTTTCCGACAAAAAAAAAGAGGAATTCAAGATCACAGTAGTTGAACATTATCAGGATCACAGAGTACCTGACAGATTGTAAATATGGCCATCGATATCGGGATGAAAACCCTTTTCCATCATTTGCTCCTTGATTATCTCGTAGGTGGTTTGATTGGGAATCAAACCCTTCTCCAATAACTCATTAAGAAGCTGGTTTGCCTCTTGCAACTTATTCTTGTTGCAAAGACCTCTTATCAAAATGTTGTATGTGACGACATTTGACCGCCTACCTTCCTTGGCCATTCTGGTTTTCAGAGCCATCGCCACTTTAAGGTTTCCTTCAAGGCAATAACCATCAATCAAAGTGTTATAAGTTACATGAGTAGGATTCAGACCAACTTTAATCATCTCATCCAAAAGTCTCCCTGCTCTTCTTGATTCACCATTCTGACACAATGCACGCATCCTAATGTTATACGTCACAACATCAGCTTTCGGACCATGCTCTTTCATCTCATTCAGAAGTTTATAAGCTCCTTCCATATTCCCATTCTGAATGAACCCAGCAATCAAGCAATTATAAGTTGATGTCTCAGGGCTGACCTTGCTTTCTATCATTGTCTCTCGCAATGAAATCGCTTCATCCATCTTCCCAGCCTTACAGTACGCATCAATCAGCGTGTTGAAGGTTATAGCTGTAGGAGCCAATCCCTCCCTAGCAGCAGCATCGAACAGCTCTCTAGCTTCGCACAAAATTCCTTTCTTGGAAAATCCATTGATAAGCATATTATAAGTCATAATATTAGGTTTCACACCAGAGCTTCCCATGCAATCCCGTAAACCTATAGCCTCCTCGATTTTCCCATCTATGCATAATCCATTGATCAATGAATTATATGTAACGACATTAGGTTTCAAACCTTGTCCTTCCATTTCCTTCAACACTTTCATAGCAGCATTGAAGTTTTTATCCTTACAGAAACCGTCAATGCGCGTGTTATAAGTAACCTCGTTGGAGCAAATCTTCTTCGACACCATATCCTTCAAAAGAGCATCAGTCTTAAACACCTTCCCGACCCTCCCCTTCTTGTTATACCCATCAATAATCGTATTATACGTAACAACTGACGGAGCAAACCCCCACAACTCCATATCCTCCATTAGATCCTCCGCCTTCCTCAACATCCCATTCTTACAAAACCCATTGATCAACACATTAAACGTAACATGATCCATCCTAACCCTCCTCCTAACCATCTCCCTATACACACTCTCCAAAACCTCAACCTTCCCTTCACCAACTAGCCCACACAACAATGGATTACACGACAAAACCGACACCCTATACCCGTACTCCCCCGCCCTCCTAAACGCCTCAACCCCTAAATCCACCCTCCCGTTCCTCACATACGCCAACACCAACATATCAACCACCACCCAATCCTTCCCAAACCTCCCACATTCCACTTTTACCCCATAAAACACCCCCGAAACCGACGACCCAGCCCCGCTTCTCACGAACCCATTCAACAGCTTCCTAATCTTACTATACAACTTCACATCACTCAAAATCCCAATCACCTTACAATACATTTCTACAGTGTGTGAAACCCCACAGTCTCGTCTCAGCCATTCGAAATAGGTGTAAACGTAAACCGGATCGGCGCGATTTTCGATGAGGTGAGTGAGGATGGAGATGTGGTGAGTGTGTTTGTGGATTTGCTTGATTTGGCGCCAGTGTTGTGAGGAGATGAGGTTTGTTAGGGTTGACGTGTCGATGGTGGATTGATTTGAGCGTTGTGTGGTGGTGCTGGTGGTGAGGGTTTTGGTGAGGAGAGTGATGGGGTTGGAGAGGTGGCGGCGGCCGAGGTGGTGGAAGAGGGAGTGTGTGGTGGAGAGCATTGTGGTGGTTTTAGGGTTCCGGCGAAAGAGTTGCCAGAGGCGATGGCGGTGGGCTGTTTTACTGGTCGGTGATTCAGTACAACGTGGTAGTCGTAGGAATTTGTTTTTGGTGGACAACAGATACCATCTTCTTTTCACTGTTTTTCCAAAGTTTACGATATGGCGTAACTGTTACAAACAACAAGTCTGAGTTGATTGAAATATGGTGCAAAGTTTTAGATACCATTTCGCAGTATGACTTGAATATACAGTGTTGTCAATCAAGTATTCGTTAGCTATGTTCACGTCTAATGTATTTTCAAAGTCAACCATCAATATAATTTATTATTGATTGTTATATTTTTGTTATTATTGGTCGTAGGATCATAGCTGATTGAGAAATTAGACGATTTAGAATATCACGTTATTAGGAATACCTCATCAAATGAAACTACTTATCTATTGAGAAAGTCAGTTAGGAATCTAAAGACTCTTTGTGGAAATTTGTGGAAATTCAAACAACAGAGAGTGACTTTCCGTGACCGTTGAACTCATATTCATTTTGATATTTTGTTTTTAATTTTTGGATTGAATTGACGATAATTATCCCAATCAACGAAATAGAATTAAAATATTTAAAAATGACTATACAAATAACTGCAAATAATATTTCTCTACAAAGTAATAATGTTATTGTTCAATTTGAAACAAGGAGAGTTGGTAGCTGATTGCGGAAGTAACTGCGGTAAACTGCTCAGTGCACAGCTACGATCAGAACAGAATCACTTGGGAGAATCACACAGGTGCTTGGGGGTTAGGAACAATCTGCAGATACAATCTTTTGTATTCTATAACTTGGTTAATGGAATGTCCCGATTTACGGTGACTGAATCCCAGCTCGCGCTTATTCAGATTTACAGGTCTGACCGTACTGCAACTGGGGATGATAAAAATAGCATATCAAGGAATCTCAGTGAATTCCAACCTTGCAGAAATCATCATATTGAGAGTTTTGACACTAAACACTATAGTTGAAAAGGGTGACAAAACCGTCAATGCTAAGGCATTATTGACTCTCCAACAGGCCTATCTCGAAACAAAAAGCTACCACATTACTCGACGGAGAACTCAAACAGCATGGTATGCGAGTACTTCTTGCCTGGTCTTACTAAAACGGAGGGGAAGTTGGTCTGGTTAATGGCATTCGGAAACCCTTGAGTCTCCAGGCAAAGTCCCGAGTGCTTGCCATATACAGCACCACCTTTTCCGGTGACTCCGTCGACATAGTTGGCAGTATAGAACTGCATGCCAGGAACATTAGTCCACAGATCCAGAACCCGTTTGCTCGATGAATCCCTCACTTTCCCAGCATGTCTCAGGCCGGCCTTCTCTTCCCCACAGTCGAGCACATAGTTGTGGTCATAGCCCATGCCCACCTCTTTGATGTCCTGACCAATCTTCTTCTCATTGGTGAAATCAAACGGGGTTCCCTTCACCGGTGTGATTTCCCCTGTTGGAATCGAGTTTTGGTCCGAAGGAGTATAATGATTAGCCCATATCTGAATGTGATGGTCGAGCACATGTCCCGAGCTGTGTCCTGCTAAGTTCCAGTAGGTGTGCTGTGCCAAGTTGACCGGAGTGGCCTTGTTCTCCGGCACAGCCTCCATATCAAGCTTCAAGGTTGTGCTTGAAGTCAGAGTGTATGTTGCAGAGACAGATAGATCACCAGGATAACCTTCCTCCCCATCTCGGCTGAGGTACTTGAACGTGATGGAGGGGTTTTCACCCTTCTTGTGCTCAGATACATCCCACACCTGCTTATCAAAACCTTTGTGCCCACCTGTATCAGAAGAAAACCAAAAACACAGAGGGATTTTACAAGTGATTCCTGGGAAGAGACACAGTAGTTCATAGCTCAGGACCAGCACCAGTTAAGCAATATGAATGCAATCTAAGAACTGAGGGTTGTTCCCCACTTCCGCTCCATACTTGAAAATGGAAGATCAATAAGAATCTGATTCAAGGAGTTATCATACTTGTATACTTAAAAGATTTGCTCACATCAGGTATTGACGAGTAGCATACCATGGAGACAGTTTGGAGGCTGGTTGATGGGCAATGAGTACTCGACTCCATCAATTGTGAACTTCCCATCTTTGATCCTATTAGCAACTCGCCCGACAATGCATCCAAAGTAAGGTGCTTTTCCTTCCTGATATTCAGAGAAATATATAAGAAGCAATAAACAAACAGGTACTTATCCCAAGAAAGGAAAAATGCCCGCAACAATCACCTGATACATTCGGACACTATAACCATCCCATACCAATACTTTCCCGATACTATTCTCGTATCACAAGTTTTCCAGAGTGAAAACCATCTATAGTACTAATATCATTCTAGACCCACAATCAAGTCAATAGACTTTCAACAATCACAACTAAAACAAACTGTGGCAACATCATTCATGATCGGAGACGAATAAAATCACCGTTATCTTAGGATTCAGCAAAAACTGTACATCATTTGTGAAATAATTATTCTAATACAATCATGTATTCATATCAATTTCGCAATCATGTATTCAAACAGGAAACAAGACAACGAATCAATACTAAACAACGCTCATTTATCCCAAAAAAAAAACAAACCAACCAACCAACACTCGGATCAAATAGATTTTCCTAGTAGATCAAAATTGCAAATGCACCATCAACGATCTACAACAACAACGCAACAAACAAACCCTAATCCACAATCAACCATCACCAAAACAACTCACCAAATAGGGCTCAACGCTGTCGAATCCAAGCACGACGTCTCCCAGATTCCCTAACAAATCCACATCACCCCATCAAGTCATCCAATTCTATTCGATCCAGCCAAAATTCAATCGAAACAAGACAATTTCGAATCACGTACCGTCTTTGTCGGGGACGGAAAGCGAAGTGATGGTGCAGCCGAGATTGGTGAGTTTCACTCGCATTGTGCCATTGTCGAGCTCGAAGATCTCCGGTTTTGTGGATTGATCCGCCATTGTTGGTGTTTGAATGGTGAAGCTGCGAGTTTGTTGAGAGAGTTCGAGGAATCTGAGAATCTGTGAGAGTTGGGAGTAGTTAAACTGAGAGGATAAAGATCACGATGACTGCGGTTATTGCGGGATATGCGAGATATGATCATCGGAAACAGCGCCCACCTCGGGAAAAAAAATCAAAATGAAATTGTCACAGCCAAAACTTCCATGTAGTCCTGCCAAAATACAAGGATAATTACTTTTTATATCAAAATAATTATTTTTTATATTTTGATATTTATTTATATTTTGATAGTTTATATATTATTTAAAAAATTGATTATAATGTTTTGACTGATACGCGTATCGATATAAACGACAATCAAATATAATTTTTTTTATAAATTTATAGTGAAATATCAATGATTGTATAAGTTATATATTTCAACTTAATATATGTTCCAAATGGAATGTATTTATATTATGTATTCTCTATTGATTATATATATATATACAAGAATGACATCTAAGAATACAACGCTTCCTGGCATATGCTATCAGAGTAAGTCATTTACCCACTCTTCCTCTCAAACATTTTCCCTACCTGAAAACACCAACGACGCCGACGCCGTCGCCGCCTCCGTCGGGTCTCGTCGCTGCTTACCTGAAAACACAACAGCTAGATGAACATCCTTTCGTCACCGTGGATTTCTTCTCCTAAGATCCAGATGAATCTGAGATTTCTTAGCCGCCGCAGCTCGGTTTCCAGAGCTTCCTCTTCTTCTTCCTTCCTCGGCTTCCATAGCTCGCCGTTGCAGGTCAGCTCGGTGAACATCCTCTCCGCAGGAGCTTCCTCGTCTTCTTCAGTCTCGTCGTCGTCTTCTTCGAGATACGGAGCTTCCGGAGCTTCTTCGTCGTATTCGTCTACTCCCCGTCGTCCAGATCCGTCTTCTTCAGTCTCGTCGTCGTTGTCTGATCCCCATCGTCCAGATCCGGTCAGTAGGACGTCGCAGCTTCAGATCCGTTCAGATCCAAGACCTCTATCGAACTCTTGTCCGCAAGAACTATCGAACTCACACAAGAACTCTAGTCCGCAAGGTCGTCCACCCCCGGTTGAGGACAGATCCAAAGCGACCCGCAGTAGGTCGTCGTAACCTCAGTTCAACGACGCGCAGGTGGTCGGTCATTTTTAGATTTAAGGTTTTTTTCAGATCTATTTTTGGTGGTTGGTTATTTTCAGATTGAAGGTTTTTCAGATCTGATTTTTGATTGGACGATTTCAGATTGGTAGTTCCCGAACAGTGGTGGTTGGTAGTTTTCATATTGGTGGTTTTTAGTGAATTTTTCAGATTTACAGATCTGATTCTATCTAGCCATATCATATTTTTAACCTTAGATCTGATGTCTTCATCTTCTTCCTCAACGTTACCAACAACTTCTTTGGGGGTGACATCGGCTACTGTCGCTTCATGGCCCCCCCTTTCCTCTCCGGCCCGCATCGCCACACCGCAGTCGGGTTTTCTGCCATCTCAGGTCACATCCCAGCGGATGTACACGGATCAGATCATCCCGTCTCCCTCTTCGACAGTTTTTGGTACTTCATCAATGATGTTTTCCTTCCACTTCATCCGCTGCACCTCTTATTCCGAACGTGAGTTACACTCTACCGCCAATTAAATCGGTGGTGACAACGACTCTTTAAGTCGTTGAAGATTATCTTGTTTGGCGTACACAGATGGAATCGTTCCTCTTATCCTATGGTTTCATCGATTTTGTTGACGGATCTGTTGTTCCTCCTCCCATGCACCTTCTCCAGGCTTCTTCTACACCAGATCTCAATCCGGATTATTTTCAGTGGCAACGGATTGATCATATGGTTCGATCTTGGATCTTTGCCACTCTTTCCCGTGATATTTTGGTGGAGGTATTGAATCGCAAACTTGTTTGTGAGATTTGGGATAGACTTCATCAATGTTTCATGTCAGTCTGCATGACTAGGTCAATGGAATTAAAGCGAAAGTTGACATCCCTTCGCAAGGCTTCGTCGGATTCTATAGAGAAGTATCTCCGTGACATCAAAATCCTTGCGGATTCATTGGCTGCAATCAATTCACCCGTATCTAACGCTGATTTGATTGAGCATACTTTGATGGGTCTTGGTACGGAATATGAATCACTTATTGCGGTGGTTATGAACGCCCCGGTTGCTGCTTCGTCTGTCTACCTTATCAAAATCTCTTACCCTTTTCAATATCTTACATGTCCCCACACTGTAATCTAATCTATTATCTTTTCAGTGTCTTTGTGAAGATAATAATTATACTGTCACATTCACTAAAGTTGTTGTTTTTGGGAAGTATACTTCAACGGGTCGAGCACTCCTTCAGGGCCCAATAAAGGTTGTGTCTACCCCCTCTTCATTGCCACTGGCTCCCCTCCGCTAGTATCCCGTACATCTTCATCTGTTGCCCTTGGTGTGTTTGTTGCCCCTAGTTCGACTTGGCATGTCAGACTCGGTCACTCTGGATCATCCACTCTTCGTAGACTTAGGAGTAATAAACATGTTGTTTTTTCTCATACATTTATGCATAATTGTATCTCTT
Organism: Drosera capensis; assembly: GCA_001925005.1. NCBI lineage: Eukaryota > Viridiplantae > Streptophyta > Magnoliopsida > Caryophyllales > Droseraceae > Drosera > Drosera capensis. The sequence continues at coordinate 31,992 of LIEC01010313.1, read as the reverse complement.
GTCGTTTGGGCAAGTCTCAACGTTTACCGTTTGAACCTGTATTACATAAGGCAACTTCTCCTTTGTTCTTAATTTATTTTGATACTTGGCAGTCTCCTGTTGTATCTAATCTTGGTTTTTCGTTACTATGTTTCATTTGTGGACGATTTCACTAGATTTGTGTGGATTTATCCAATGAAGCAAAAAACAGAATTTTGCTCCAATTTCTTAAATTTTAAAAAGATGGCTGAAAATCTTTTCGATCGTAAAATTAAAATATTTCAAAGTGATGATGGTGGTAAATTTGATAATACTTCGGTTAAACAATATTTTTTGGAGCATGGTATCTTATTTCAAAAATCTTGTCCGGACACCCCATAGCAAAATGGTGTGGTTAAGCGTAAATATCGCCATATCATTGAAATGACTCGTGTTCTCCTCATTCGGGCTCGACTTCCATATCATTTTTTGATGGACGCGGTCTACACCGCCACATACATCATTAATCGCCTCCCAACTTCCCTTTTGAAAAACATCTCCCCATATGAAAAGTTTTTTTGTCATCGTCCTGATTACATCTTTTTGCGTGTTTTTGGGTCTCGATTCTTTCCAAATTTCTTCGCTTCTTCCTTCAATAAATTATCTCCTCGTTCGGTCGAATGCGTTTTCATTGGTTATGCCTCCGGCTATAAAGGTTACCGTTGTCTTGACCCTAAAACCGATCGGGTCCATATTAGTCGGTATGTCCGCTTTCATGAAGAGTTTTTTCTCACATGGACCTTCTTCCTTTCCCAATCTCTCTTTGACTGTGCGTCTGGTTCTTTCTTTGGCTGTCTCTTTTCAGTGGGTCGTTCGTCAGTTAGATGTCAAAAATGTATTTCTTCATGGTGACTTAACTAAGGAGGTTTACATGCGTCAACCTTCCGGTTTCATACATCCCACCCTCTCTTCTCATGTGTGTCGCCTCCATAAGGCACTATATGGTCTTCGGTACGCTCCTCATGCATGGTTTTATCGGTTTAGCAGTTTTCTTCTCCGGAGTGACTTCACAGAGGCTAAGTCTGACAACTTCATGTTTGTATATCGTCGTCATTCCCAAGTCCTTATCTTGTTACTCTATGTTGATGACATCGTTGTCACCGGCACTTCTCATACACTTCTCTCCTCATTCATCTCGGTTCTATCCTCGGAGTTTGCTATGAAGGATCTCGAGGACATTCACTATTTCTTGGGTATTCAAGTGCTTCGTACTCGTATGGGTCTCTTCCTATCTCAAGAAAAGTATATATCCTCGATTTGCTTCGTCGGTTCGGTTTACACACCCTAAAATCGGCCCGTTCACCTCTTCCCTCGTCTCTCGAACCTCCCTTTCATCCACCGATGGTATTCTACTCTCTGATCCAACCGAGTTTCGTAGTCTAGTGGGTGCGTTATAGTATTTATCTATGACTCGGCTTGATATAGCATATGCCGTACATTTGATCTCTCAGTTTATGCAAACACCGCATATTCCTCACTTTCTTGCTGTTCAACGTATTTATAGATATTTGCATGGTAGCTCGTCCTTTGGTATCTCTATTCGACCCTCGGATATCTCCCTTTTAGTGGCTTATTCAGATACGGATTGGGCCAGTTTTTCGGATAGTGCACGTTCCACTAGAGGTTTCGCGATTTACTTAGGGTCTAATTTTGATATCTTGGCAAGCCAAGAAGTACCCTACCGTCTCTAAATCTTCCACGGAGGCAGAATACAGGGCGGTTGCGTATACCGTTGCCGATACACTTTGGATCCGTTCCTTATTGGTCGAGCTCGGTTTTCCTGTTGTCAAGCCCGTCCGGTTATTCTGTGATAATATTCCGGCTTCATATCTCATCTTGAATCCGATCCTTCATGCACTCAGTAAACATGTGGTTGTTGATTATCATTTCGTTCGGAAGCGAGTGTCTCATGGAGACTTGATCGTTTTACGTTCCCACTCACCTTCAGCTAGCCGACATCTTTAATAAGGCTTTATCAAATGATCATTTTGAGTTTCTTCGTTCCAATTTGGGCGTTGACCTCCCCGTACAAATTGAGGGGTAATAGGATATACTGTATTATGTATTATGTATGTATTTTGTATTAACTATGTATATACAAGAATGACATCTAAGGATGCCAACGCTTCTTTGTATAGTTCCTAGACGATCAAATGTGATTTGATATGAAAACGAGACTTATATATAATATAAAGTACGTTTAACGGAGGGAGTATATAAAATTACAATTCACACATATATAATAAACAGTTCACAGAGTTAATGTTTATAGTTCACGAATTCTAATTGGTACTAAAATATAAATGAAACTTCACTTAAATTTTTTTTTGTGTAATTTGCCTTAATTTTTTTTTATCACATCTTATGATTGGAGAAAAAGATTATTTATCCTGTCATTGTAAAATTTACATAATTAGGAGTATTTCTTACATTGCAACGATTTGATTAGATAAGATATTCTATATATGTCTTGATTTTTTGTTGAAATTGATAAAAAAAATTATTTTTAATAATAATAAAATTTATTATAATATTATATATATTTTAAGATAATTCGAAAAAGAAAATATTGTAAACAGTATCAAGGGAGAGAGTATATCAAATTAACTTCTAATCACAATCATGTTCCGAAACAACTTTTCATTTGTGTCTTCTATGAATGAATTTTTTTTTTTTTTCCCATTGTGATAGTACTTGCCTTGTTAATCAATCCTATGAAAAATTTCACTGGTTGAGTAATGAGGAATAAAGAATACAAATGCAACGACAACTTATCACTTTTAAGTGCATGATCTAATGACGATATCCTCACAGAGTGATGAATCTCTGTCATACATTTGAAGAGGGTTTCGTAATATAAATTCAATTATATGAAGGTGGTTATGACTAACTTAACCAACCAAAATGTCATTTATTTATATTAGACATTCGGTTAAATCATTAGATTTAAAAATAAGAAAAAAAATATTCATTCATTTTTACATAAATTAGAGAGACGATTGAGCTTTCAATCTCAATTATTTTTTTTATTAAAATTAATAGTCTAACCACAAATTTAATAAACCCAAATTTTACTTGATCGTCTCATAACCTAATTCAAAATTTATCTGAATCAAAGTGTTTAATATAAAAGTGGAGTAATAACTAATTTAGTCTTACTATAACAACCAATTAAGGTGGCTAGATTAAGGAAATGGTCTCTTTCTTGATTTCCTGAACTAATATGATTTAGAAAAGAATAAAGTGTTTGTATGTCTATCCATATATGTGATTAAATTTGAGATTTAAAAATCTATTTTTGTTTTAATTGAAGAGGGAGAAATTAATTTTTAATCTCATTCATTCTCAAATCTAATCATCCAACCACACAAAACCAATTGCATGCCTAGATTTGAGATTAAAAAAAGAACAAAGTATTTGTATGTCTAACCATATATATGGCTAAAATTGAGATTAAAAAAATCTATTTTTATTTCAATTTAAAAGAGAGAAATTGATTTTTAATCTTATTATTCTCAAATAACCACATAAATATTTTATCCTTTAAAACATCCGAAGTTGGAAATGAATCTGTCCTGATCAGATCCTCAGGATCAGTTTCAAGTAGATGTAATTAAACCTTGTGAGCTATAAAATATTTATCCTCCCCATAAGTTTCAAGCACGTTGGGAGCTATAAAACCATACAGTGAAAACTGTTTCTTCAAGATGAAAGCGTCACGAGTCAGTCTACTCATTGTTCTCTTGATCAGTGTATTCTTCGGGCAGCTCGCGGCCAATGTTTCAGCCGCGATATCAAATTCAGGCCCAGGGTATATTCCTAATTTTCTTAGATGTATCGAGAATCGTGACAAGTCCTCGAGCAGTAAGCTCTCCGACTCTGTATTTCAAAGGAATGATCCCAAATTTCCGACTGTTCTTCAGTCTTACATAAGGAACGGATTGTTCAACCGCTCTACCACTCCAAAGCCTGTTGCTGTCATCGTTGCCAAGTCCGAGTCCCACGTGCAGGCAAGCATATCGATTTTTCCATTTCGTAGTTGAAACCTTACAGCACTAGTTATCTTGTAGTATAGTATTAGTAACATATGGTTCCAAATTACGTCAATAAATGCGTCACAACAAAGTTTTATGAATATTAGTAGTATGTGATTCTTACGTTACGCTGTTGTAATGCAGGCGGCAGTGGTATGTGCGAAATCCAACGACATAGAGCTACGAATCCGAAGTGGTGGTCATGACTATGAGGGAGAATCCTACGTTTCCTCGAACCCGACATTCATGGTCCTCGACCTCTCCGAGCTCAGGTCCATCACAGTCAACTACGAACAAAGCACAGTGTGGGCCCAGGCAGGGGCCACACTGGGTGAGCTGTTTTACCACATATCAAACAAGTCCAACACCCACGCGTTCCCTGCGGGCGTGTGCCTCACGCTTGGCCTAGGCGGCCACATCAGTGGCGGCGGATATGGCAACATGATGAGGAAATATGGACTGTCTGTTGACAATGTGCTTGATGCTAAGGTGGTGACAGCCGACGGGAGGATAGTTGATAGGAAGGGAATGGGAGAGGACCTGTTTTGGGCCATCAGGGGCGGTGGGGGAGCGAGTTTTTGTGTAGTGCTGACGTGGAAGTTGAGGCTGGTTGCGGTGCCACAGATGGTTACCGTGTTTAGGATTGGGAGGACGATTGAGGATGGAGTGACGGAGATTGTTTCTCAGTGGCAGGAGGTTGCGACGAAGCTTGATCACGAGCTCTTCATCAGGGTTCAGCCCAGGGTAATTACTGATTGATTTCATAGATCTATAGGATTGATCATTTTGCTAATGTTCAGTGATTAACCATAACTAATCTCTGTGATGAAGAGAATGGTGAGATCAACATTAGATAAATCCGGGAATTGCTTATTGATTAGCGAGTCATTTGCTGAACAATGGTAAACATGCTTATATTTTTGCGACTTATAGTTCACAGCGTTTAGCTTATATGGCATGTTGTGGAATTATTTACTAGTACAGTGACTTATTCTAATCTTCTTGTTGATTTTCAGGTGCAGACCGTGAACAACAAGACAACAGTGGAAGTCCTCTTCTATGGACAATACCTAGGAAGCGCCCATTCCCTCGTCTCGCTGTTGAGCCAGAAGTTCCCCTTGTTAAGATTGAACAAAGAAGACTGCAGCGAGATGCCATGGGTCGACTCAACGATCTTCTGGATGGATCTGCCGAAGGGCACCCCACGGAGTGTCCTTCTAGAGAGGGTGGCAACATCTAACGTCAACGTAAAGAGGAAGTCAGATTACGTGCAGAAACCGATCCCCAAGGCAGGGTTGAACGCGATCTGGAATAAGTTGCTTAAACTAGGGAATGTATACATGCAGTGGAACCCCTATGGTGGAAGAATAAGTGAGATTCCCAGCAACGCGACTGCTTTTCCTCATAGGGTAGGGAACTTGTTCAAGATCCAGTACTTAGTGATATGGACCGACGATGGAATAGAGGCCGAGAGGAAGAGCATGATGGCAGTGAACGAGCTTCATCGGTTCATGACTCCTTATGTGTCTAGCAATCCTAGGGAGGCGTTTTTGAACTATAGAGACATCGATGTTGGGACGAATAAGAATGGTAGTGTGGAGTTTGCGCGAAGCTATTTCAAGGGCAATCTAGGGAGGTTGATGCAGGTGAAGAGCAAGGTTGACCCAGATAATTTCTTTAGGTATGAACAGAGCATTCCTGGCGGTACCGGGTATGGTTTTCATTAAAAACTGATTTAATGATGTACCCCCTCAGGGAATGAAAATTTGTTAGAATTGCAGTTGCTTATATGAGAATTACAATAGTTGAGTTTCTGAGACTTGTTCAGCATCCTTTTTTGTGTCTCGAATACCCATCTTATGATCGAGAAAAGAAAAGACCACCTTCAAACCAATTCGAGAAGGACGAGGGACATATTAGCCATGCCGATTATTGGCATCTCATATGGTATTCAGTCCGAGACTCGATCCAGTAAAAACTTGTTTAACATAAATCCAATCGGAACTTGCAATCTTTTCTTTCGACAGGAGATATAAGTTCTTTGCAACGCTTTCATCATGTGGTTAGTCCTTCGTACATCTAACCTCACAGGTCATCCAGTACCTTTCATCTTTCACTGGCTGAATTGTCTCTACATATTGTTATGTTCATATCATGATCCTAACTTGGACTTCAATTACAAAGTTAGGTGCTTTTCCACTTCGTATTGTTGCTTCATTTGCGGAAATCTGCCATACACGATGACTTATTCATCAGGGTGGGTGTAGAACCTCATATGCATTGTTGATTCCATCTGGCTTTGTTTACTACTAAATCATATACAATTACAAAGTTTTTCTTTCACGACAAACGCCTCAGAACCTTGCACATGATTGCTGATGATTGATTTGTGAACAAAATTCGACACTGTGTTATTCTATTGGAGAGAATATTGGTTAGGTATGCACATACTAGCCTTACTCCAATACATCATCTTGAAAACAGAGCTCGAATACATAATATAGGAAATTGTTTCATGTTTCTCTTTAGTTAATATCTACGTACATACCTACATACAGAATTAACGCATATTGTACGCTAAAAGGATTTGGTGAATTTATGACTAATCACACATTATGTATGATTAAATCATTGAAATTGAAAATCCAACGGTTGATGAATAAAGCATATGTGTACTGCAGATTTAGGTGTACAATCAGTGAATTGCTCTCTCATGTACGCGGCTTCTAAAGTTTCGCATAAGAAGTATAATGAACAAAGCATCATTACATTAAAAAAAATTTTGTCCACTGTTGCATAAATAAACAAGTTCTTCATATCAATGTATCCTCTCTCTCCTTTCTCTTCCTCCCTGTTCTCCCTTCTCCCATTCTTTCTCAAGCTCGCTCAATCTTTATCAATGGGCAATGTAGCATCTTGTGCTCCATCGATCATATCGAACGGCAGAATCAAGGTACTAAAATGGGATGGAACCATAGAAGCACACACAAGACCCATCAAAGTATCAGAGCTAATGCTAGAGAATCCTGGTCACTTCCTATGTGATCCGAGCAGTCTTCAAGTTGGTCACGCTGTGCTTACGTTCGAGGAGATGAGCCACTTAGGATACAAGGCTTCGAGGGCGTCAAGGTTCCCTCTTTGCGTCTATTTTAAATGTGTGAGGTTTCGTGATTCAGTGGGTTCGGAGGATGTCGTCGAGGCAGAGGATGTGACTGTTACGAGGCTCTCAAGCCAGAGGTCAAGGAAGCCTGCGTTGGAGACTATTGTTGAAGTCACTTAAAAGTCTCATTTGCTGGTTGATTCTGTATCATGTTTTCTTCTTGAGCTCGCCTTCCAATTTGAGTTGGTTTTCACTGCTCAAGTGTGTAAAATATTTGTGAAGCAAGACAGTGAATTACATGATGAGCATTGAAGGACTCGTCATGTATATGGCGCATCCTTCAGCTTATTCTGTCTTGATCAAAGGTATTTATTTGTCAAAGATTGTTCATGATGGTGCTAAATTTCATCATAGTTTTATATAATACACTTTTGAAAATATGACATCTTTTTCTTATATAAAATTCAAAAACAAAAGACAGCCACTCAACTAAATAACTCTGCTGGAAACAAAGAATCTACCTCTCCCTTCCAAAAAAATCATATTCACCCACCCGATGCATGAGATATCTTCTGGATTTATCCACCATATAATAAAGTTGTGATCAATACTTCAGCAATGATCTCAACAAAAAGTCAAATAACAAATTCAAAAAGAATCATGCTCGTTGTGGTCCATTTGCTAATATAAATGGGCCGGCCCAACTCATGACCCAATCCAACCACACACAACCCAATCCGCGTCCACAGTTTCCCCTTCTCTTTCCCCATTGTTTGACCCCAAACCCAAAAAAACAAAAACGTACACAGACAAAAATCCAAACCCCAACCAAGCAGAATCAGTGGCAGGGAAAAACCTTTCATTCCATCGTCGTCGTCGGCGAAAAGGGAGAGAAGATGGCGCACAGGCTGTTGAGGAATCTCGAGGCCGATGGCTGGGAGCGATCCGATTTTCCGATCATCTGCGAATCGTGCCTCGGCGACAACCCTTACGTTCGAATGGTATTTGTTGCTCGATTCCCCTATCTCTTTGGGGATTTTGTTTGACCTAATTTTCGATCTATGGTTTGGATTTCACTTTATCTTGAATTTGGATTCCGAGTGTCGTCGATTTTGAGATTTGTGATCTCAGGCCGGTTACTGGGATGCTAGGTTGGAAAGGGATGGCGGATTCGAGGAAGAAGTAAGAATGGATTCTCTAGCTGATTCACGTGCTATTTGAATAGCATACGAGATGTGATTTTTAGGGAAATCTCTAGAACTAAAAGCACGAGTAGTGTTTTGTGTGGCGGTGTGTGCAATGAAAAAGAGCGTTCGTGATAGATATGAGAGGCATAGAGTTGCATCTTTTTTGGTACAATGTGTAGCCGTAGTCCATGGTGGTCTGTGGTTTAAGGAAATGCTAGACCGATACGTGATCGGCTTCACACATAAAATGGAGAAGAAGGGGGAAAATCAAGTTTTATGTAGAGCTGTTTAGAACCAGTGATTTTTTCTGTTTTTTCCCCTTGCATAAAATTAAAGCGACTGTGGTTCTGTAGTAGTATGTGATCGCTTTGTAGTTAAATTCAAGGTTTCTTCTTCTGTTGCTGACTCTTTCTGTCATCTCTTGTTGAAGGATCATCGGTGCTTTATATTGAACCTTTTTGGTTTATCTCTAACAACATATTGTTTTCGATTAGGATATATCAGTTGCGATTGTTGCACTCTCCTCTATGTCTTGTCAATTCACCATTCCCGCTATTGTTTTGTGAATGCTATTCTCGTCATTAGTTTAGGTGCTTGGTTTCTTAAATTCTCTGGTGTTTTTTTATATTTTTCAGACAAAGGCAGAATATGACAAAGAATGTAAAATCTGCACGAGGCCTTTCACTGTGTTCCGTTGGAGACCAGGTCGTGATGCTAGATACAAAAAGACTGAAATTTGTCAGACTTGCAGTAAATTGAAAAATGTTTGTCAGGTCTGCCTCCTGGATCTTGAATATGGTTTGCCAGTCCAGGTTCGGGATACTGCTCTCAGCATAAGCTCCAACGACTCCATTCCCAAGAGTGATGTGAACAGAGAATACTTTGCTGAGGAGCACGACCGTAGGGTATGCATTGGTTATATTTTATTACATTTTCATTTATCGGTGGTGTTCATATCGTAGATTTGTCAAAGCATGTTTGTTACATACTATTACCAAAAAAAGAAAAAAAGGAAGCAAAATCATGGTCCTTTGTTAGCATGAATGATGATAGAAGGGATGAGAACTAAAGCCTTTTCTTGAACTCTTGCAATCCATATCATAAAATATCCATTTTAAATTTTAATGGCTCTTTGTCACAGTGGTTATGATTCTTATGAAAGATCTGGCAGTCTATATGCCTCTTTAATTGCTTAAAGGAAGGGCTTTTGTGATTTCTATACCGCCCCTTTCTTGTTCTATTTTTCCAGATGGATGATTGCGTCGGAAAGACTTGGTTTTTTTTTTTTTAGTTTATTGTGATTCATGTTAATATTGACCGTCACTTGGGAACTGACCCTCAGGAATTGCATGTAGAATTCGACCTCTATAATTTTATTTAGTTCATAAGGAGGTCGTATGTGTACAGTGATCTTCTTTCTTTCATGAGGGGATATATCATGTTAGGGTCATTCAGTGACCTTCCTTTGTATTCCTAGGTAGTATTTTTGCCACGGATAAATCGATCTCAAGGTAATTTTGTATCTAACTGCCAGCTGTACTAATTATGCAGGCAAGGGCTGGTTTAGATTATGAATCCTCGTATGGAAAGGTGAGGCCCAGTGACACTATCTTGAAGCTTCAGAGAACAACA
>LIEC01010313.1:0-22001 GCA_001925005.1 Drosera capensis | reverse complement strand
AATTGACTATTTTTGCGGTAGTGTGTCATATCTCTGTAGTTAAAACTAAGGTTTTCTTCTTCTTCTTCGTCTTCTTTTCACCCGTGTGAACTCTTTCTGTCATCTCTTGTTGAAGGATCATCCATACTCGTGCACTTGATATTTGAACCTTGTTGCGCTTTCGTGTTTATATCGTATGATGGTAGAATATAAGATGGTGTTGCTATTGATGCTTTCTCTTCAATGTGCTTGTATTTACCTTATTCTCAACCTTTTTTGAAAGTTTTCCTCTCATTAGTTTAGGTGCATGATTTCTCAAATTCTATTCTTCTTAATCACTTGCAGACAAAGGCAGAATATGACAAAGAATGCAAGATATGCACAAGGCCTTTCACAGTATTCCGTTGGAGACCAGGTCGTGATGCTAGATACAAAAAGACTGAGATTTGTCAGACTTGCAGTAAATTGAAAAATGTTTGTCAAGTCTGCCTCCTGGATCTTGAATATGGTTTGCCAGTTCAGGTTCGAGATACTGCTCTGAGCATAAACTCCAACGACTCCATCCCCAAGAGTGATGTGAACAGAGAATACTTTGCTGAGGAGCACGACCGTAGGGTATGCATTCGCTATATTTTATTACATTTTCATTTGTTCGGTGGTGTTCATATCTTGGAGTTGCCAGAGCATGTTTGTTGCCTACTACTATCCAAAAAAAGGAAGCAAAATCATGGTCCTTCGTTAGCATGAATGAAGATAGAAGAGATGAGAACAAAAGCTTTTCTTGAACTCTTGCAATCCATATCATAAAATATCCATTCTAATGGCTCTTTGTCACAGTGGTTATAAAAGATCTGGCACTCTATTTACCTCTTAAATTGCTTTAAGGAAAGTGTCTAGGCTTTTGTGATTTCTATACCGCCCCTTTCTTGTTTTACTTTTCCAGATGAATGATTGCGTTGCAAAAACTTGTCACATGTTTTTATAGTTCAGTGTGATTCATGTTTATATCGGTCGTCACTTGGGAAGTGACCTTTAGGAATTGCATGTAGAATGCAACTTCTATAATTTTATTTAGTTCATAAGGAGGGTCTTGTGTGTATTATGATCTTCTTTCGCTTATTTCATGAGGAGATATATCATGTCAGGGTCATTGAGTGACCTTCCTTTGTATTCCTAGGTAGTGTTTTTGCCACGGATAAATCAATCTCAAGGTAATTTTGTATCTAACTCTCAGTTGTACTAATTATGCAGGCGAGGGCTGGTTTTGATTATGAATCCTCATATGGAAAGGTGAGGCCCAGTGACACTATCTTGAAGCTTCAGAGAACAACACCATACTATAAAAGGAATCGGGCACACGTCTGTAGTTTTTATATTCGAGGAGAATGTACAAGAGGTGCCGAGTGTCCTTACAGGCATGAGATGCCGGTCACTGGTGAGTTGTCGCAGCAGAACATCAAGGACCGTTACTATGGGTAAGTGCTGCGGTCTATCCCTCAGAGGGTTCTGATGCTTATGTTCTGTTAAATTCTTTCAGTTGCTCTTCTAGTCTTCTTGAATGACTGGAATAATGATGTAGCTTGAGTGTGTTCAAAACTCATGAATTATCATTCCTATTAACAAAAGTAAAAATGCTGCTCTGAATTTCTCCTCCGTGAGAAATTATAGCATTCATACAGAAGCGAGGTGTGCTAGCACCCGTAAATGCCAAGCTTATGTTGGTTGTAAACTTCATGCGGAATATGATGCAATAAAAACCAATGGCATGGCTCATTATTTTCTTTAGTCATGCCCTTGTGTCCTGGACTAACTCCATTTTCTGTCGTGCTTCTAGTCGCATTAAGACAGCTTAGCCTCACTCTTGCTAGCTTCAGGCTACTGGGTTGTCATTAAATGGAATTTACTTGTACACACACAGCACATGAAATCTGATGTCTGGCTAAAAGATGCATCCTTGCCATGTTGAGGCTGTTTGGTCTGACTAGTGTGCACTAACACTATTGGTTTGCTTCCCATAGTGCTTGCCGCCTTTGATCCCGTAGTTCATTTGGTTTGTCTCTGTATTTTTTGCTGAGGTGTCTATACACTAAAATTTGCTCCTTGATGCAGAGTAAATGATCCTGTGGCGCTGAAACTGCTTAACAAGTCTGGTGAAATGCCTTCATTGGAGGCCCCAGATGACGAGAGCATCAAGACACTCTATGTAGGAGGCCTCGATGCTAGGATTTCGGAGCAGGATTTGAGGGACCATTTCTACGCCCATGGTGAAATAGAATCCATTAGGATGGTGATGCAGCGAGCATGCGGTTTTGTGACTTACACTACTAGGGAAGCTGCTGAAAAGGCAGCAGAAGAGCTTTCCAACAAGCTGGTAATCAAGGGTTTGAGACTGAAGCTAATGTGGGGTAGACCCCAGCAACCAAAACCTGAGACGGACACCTCTGATGAAGCAAGGCAAGCGGCGGCGGTGGCTCACAGTGGCTTGCTGCCGAGGTCAGTCATATCTCAACAACAGAACCAATTCCAACCACCCGGCACCCAAGATCACGTCCCACCAATGCATTATTTCAATATCCCGCCACCACCAACTCAGCATGAGAGAGCCTACTATCCATCTATGGATCCCCAACGGATGGGGGCACTCGTCCCATCCCAGGAAGGTGGTGACTCGAAGTCCGAGAAGCAGTCACAGCAGCAGCAACCACACTATGGTTTCCAAGGTATGCCGCCTCCACAAGGCCAATATCACCAGCCGTTTTACCCTCCATACGGTTACATGCCACCCCCACCGCCTCAGTATCAACATTACCCTCCACCTCCTTATCAGATGCCGCCTCCACCAGCACCAACACCAGCACCTTCAGCGGCTGCAACTCAGAACCAGCCACCACAGCAGCAGCCCGTGCAATCAGGATCATCACAACAGTGAAATGAACCTGAGTTGTGCTTCTGTGTCAGCGAGCACTTGCCTATTTTGCGCGAGAGTTTTTTCTCTGCTGCTACCTTTGTACGTTTAATTTGTGTTAACAAATTTCCGGCCATGAAAGTTGTATAATCACAGCATCGCCAGTGGTGCTTGTATCTATCAGCTGATTATTGAATTTACTGTCGAGTGCTGATGATAGTGGCCTCACTGTTTTGTAGAACTCGATTGAAGATCATTTGGTTCCATTTCATGTTTGATGATGATCTTCGTGTTTTGTCGAGTGGTATAATCTAGAGATCTGTTCTAGAGTATACACTATCGAAGTTGTATAATCTTCGTGTTTTTTTTTAGTACTTTCATGATCCATCTGTTGATTGCTTTTCTATCTCGAGAATGCACGGTAGTTATCTTGGGAACGTCGTTGGTGCTGTAAAATGTGCTCTTGGGTCAACCAAGTAAAGAGTAGTAGTACTACGCGTGTGTTTTGCAAGCAGAAGATATTTTCATAGGAGTATATATATATATATAGTAGGATAAAGCATCAATCACTCGCTCAAAGCAACACCGCCCCTCTCCTCCTCCTCATTCGATTCAAATCTGTCGAATTCAACCGCTATATATTTCCTCAGCGGAGATGCAATCACTTGCAGCGGCAACAGCAACTGCTAATCTTCCCCTCACAAGTATCCACCTCTGCGGCGGCGTTTTTGGTCTCAGTGAACAACGCGCTTCACCCACTCTCCCTTCTGCTTCATCTTCCGTTTCTGCTCATCGTCGTCTCTTTCCCGGTTCGTCTTCTCATCTCTGCCTTGTTTGATTCAATGATTGATTTTGCTGAACTGGGTGTTGTGAGAGTTGTGGTTGTTGATTGTGGAACTGGGAAGTTCGGTAACATGGATTGGATTCTATGGGGTGGGACTAGGCAATGGTATGGCCATTACGGTGCAATTCTTTGCCCTGGTTAAGACAGTTGTGTCTGTCTTGGGAGTGGATGTTGTTAATGATTTTTTGTGTCTCTTCTATTGACATAGTTGTTACATAAAAAGATACTGTGACATGCTTAGTACTAGTAAGAGCAATTGTTCCCCCATCATGTGGTCAAGACTCTTGGACTCCACACTTCATGAGAGCATCAGAAAACTCTCTCTATTGTACTACAAGGACAAGATGGCATATATTTCTTCCTCCTCATATTTTAATATAAAATCTCGTATTTGATGGGATTATTTAGGTTGTTGTGATGTTGTCTTTTGTCTTCCTATAACTAGGAGATGCTCATATCTGAAGAGGCCGTGCTGGAACTTGTATAAGTTTATCTGTGTCTTGGATCCGTCAGTTAATTAGGACGGCTTATTGGTTAGATTTTGGAGGTAGCCAAATGCTCATCCCATTTGCAGACGAACCTGTTGTGCATAAATAATCTTAACATGTACATCTCGCTATGGAAATAACTGATGTGATTGGCCCATTGGTTCCCAAGAAACATAGGCGAATGTATGTGCCGTCTTTCGTGTCTCAAAGCATTGTGCATGTATGAGAAGTCTACCAAATTCTTTCCCGAGGGTAGTCCGCCAAATCTTGGCCGCATCATTACTACAAGTAATCCATGGATAACCTGCTTTTTCATGCATAAGAATTACAATTTTCAGAGCTTCTTCTCGTTTTACCTCCCAGTGCCAAAATCTGTTGTGCTCGGTGCCAATTTTAAAAGCTTATATTTAGAATTGAGAGTTCCTTTTGGAATTAAGATTTAGAAATCTTACTATGAGTTTTGCTTGCAGATCATCGCTGAATGTTCCCTTTCTCCATCTAATAGGCTTGTGTATTGGTAAGACGTATCGAATAATTTGATTTTGATCCTGATCGCAAGACGATTTACTTCATGGACATCAATTATGAGGGCAACTGCATTTTCTAAGGCTGAACGGCTTCTTATGAAATCAGCAAGACTCAGTGTTGTACCAAGATGCACTGGGCCTTCTAGCTCTAATGACACCAATGATAACTCCACTGGCCAGTCTAAAGTAAGCATTTTGTTCAGGGAATTTTACTTACCATGGACAAACCTTCAGTTTCGGCATAAACAAACTAATAGTCATCTATATCCACCGTAGCATTCACTTGAAAAGGGGAAAAAAGAAATCAACGAAATAAAAAAATCCATTTGATAAGGAGAGATCGGCACCGCTTTCGGATAATTTCCATTTAAACAAAGGCTCAATTCTGTAGTGCAGTTGGTTGTAATATATGTTCCATTTCAGGCAACATTTCGTGGTTAATGTTAACTAAATTATTTTCCACTAATGGTAGGAATTGAGCCATTGGGGAAAAATTCTACCTTGTACTTCCCTTTTGTAGAATTTCAGTCACCTGTCGTGTCCTTTTTCTGAAGCAAATGGTTTTCCTCATCAAATTTTTCGAGCCATGTAAATCCATCTTTTATACTCGTTGATGACTCGATTACTCGGTTGCAGGCGCCTTTTGGATATACGAGAAAAGATGTGTTATTGATCGGAGGAGGAGTGACTGTTTTGGGCATCGTTTTGAAGTATGGTTTAGAGGTAACTTGAATATTCTACTGTGCTTGTTTTGGACATTGTTTTACTCTTTTCTCTCTGTTGGTGATCTGGTCTAGCTTTACACCTTTTTGTTTGAAACGTTGAATATTTGAGAATTTTTCCAGCATGCTAACTAAGTGATAATTATAAGTCAAATCTGATTTTGCAAAAAAAATTTCTAGTTTATAAACACATTTGAAAAAATATGATGCTATTTTACTTCCTGTTCTCAGTAAATTATTATGGTATAAAAAAAACCATTTAAGTTGATTTTCAAATGTGATTTTGGAAATAAAATTTGAACGTGATGTAGCTTCAGCATTCCCACCTCTGTTCTGCTAAAATGCTCCATTTGTAGTCGTATTATTCTGTAACTTCTTCTGATGAAATCTTTTGCAGTTTTTGGGAGTCGATCCCTTACAAGCAGGGAACGTAGTCCAGTTGGTATTGGTCTTAGGGCTCACTGTTGGATGGATATCGACGTATATGTTCGGGGTTTCAAACAAGGAAATGACATATGACATATGCTCAACAGTTGCGTGACTACGAGTACAAAGTAATGGAGGTATGATGCTTTCAGAATGTATCTTGTCACCCTTGGAGGAAAATGAAACTCTGAAATCTGATGGAGGCCTCTAATCCAAGTCTAAGCAAGTAAACAGAGAATATGAATGATTTTCTTATTCTTCCTTTACAGGGTTGCTACTTTCTCATGTGGTTCATATATATGTTTTATATCTGGCTATTAATTTCGAAAATCATGCATGCTCAATCTATCTTCTCTTTAGCTATATTGGCTTCAGTTAGGGGAGAGATTGTAACAGGTTTCGTTTTGATCTTTCTGTTCTTTGCAGAAACGATTGGATAGCTTGACCGAGGCTGAGCTACAAGCCCTGCTTGAACAAGTGGAGGAAGAAAAAACACGCAAGGCCGGTGGTGAAAAGTTGATATGAGATCCAGCAAGTTTATGAATCTGTAAATGCAACAACCATGAAACCCGTGCACATTTGTAAAGGTAGCCTGCAATATATTCAGAAGTTCATGCTACATAAGCTCCTTATTTTCCCCCGAAACTAGTAAACGTAGTTTGTTATTCGCTTGTGAAGCGATGAGATGTTCAACTTATATTATGTAATTGTTATACTGCCGCAAGCACTTGCATCAAACTCTTTTGATCCTTCTGCGACGGTTGTTGTATCTGGTCTTCTTTACCAGGGAACCACAGTTCTCTTCTTGACATCGAGGGTTTTTGCGGTTGAATCTCTTACGCTAGCTATATCAACAGCCTATGCAGATAATACTGCTCTCCCAACCGATGGCCGACTGCCGAGGCGAATTCCAAGTACTCTTAGATAGTTTCGCAGTTCAGATCAAGGGTAACAAGTTTCCAAGAACCCCACCCTTTAGGCTCCCCCTCTCCCTATATGTTTGTAAAAAGAGCCACTGATCCTTGGCTATGAAAATGCACTTCTGGGGAACCCTTCGAGAAGCAGGACAAGCCAGCTATGTAAGCTGAGATGTGCTTATCATGCTTATGTTTTCTTCGTCCATGAATCATATAGATAAGGCTTGCTTGAATAAATTTGATTCCAAGATTATTTTGTGTCTAAGCTTCGATTTTGGACTAGCGGGGCTGTGGCATATACTAGCCTAGCCATGAAAACCATAGAAAAAAAATAATGAGTTTCTTGATTCATGGTTCGTGCGTGCCACTTGGAGACAATACAGATATACAGTCCAACATGAAGACCACACCTGGTTCACTCCTCTTTGCCAGCCACCAATATTCAATCTCTCATGGGCCCTGAAATATTTGGGCTTGGGCCCCCCACCTCGGGCCCCCCTTGTTCTAGCATATTCCTTATTGTTCTTGATTTGGATTCCTCCATGATACAACTCCTCCAATGAGTATTTTTCATGCCTCCAGCATATAAATAACAAAGTTACACGTTGGGGGTTGATTTTGTCAACGACTAGCATATTTGAATATGGCCTGCTTTTGACTATGCCACTGAAGTTTCTCTCTGACTGGCTAACCAAGTACAATTGCTACCAATCTAGTTTAGCGCGTGAAATTCTCGCCTCTCGGCATAAATATAGGTCCTCAATAGTTAATCAACGTTAGTCTAAAGCACATGCCACTTATGTGTATCGATGCCTTTTTTATAAACTTTCTTTAAGTATCTTTTATTTTTGTAAAGATAATGTAACTTATTAACTAACTGTGACTGATGATAATGTAATTTGACATCATTATTATAAAAAAACTGTGAGTATCAAAATAAAATTATGAATGTATTAATTTAAAGTAAATTCATTACAAATTTTACCGATTGATTCCAAGTTCATTTGAAATATATGTTACCTTAATCAATATTCACCATAGGAGAAGTTGGATTCTCAATGGGCCAATTCATGGGTCTACGCTTCAATACCAGAACCTAGTTACAATCGCCCATGATAACGATATCATCCTACACACGCGTGCCCTTCCCCTTTTATCTCCTTTCAAATCACGAAACAAAACAAAAAAACACAGCCTCTGCTCTTCTCTTCACCGCAACACCAAAATCTCTCAACAAGCCCCAACAACAACCTCGCACACCACAACCATGAACGCCGCCGCCTCTTCCCCTCCGCCGCCGTCCTCCTCGGCCGCCGCCGCCGCGCTCTCCCTGATCCCGAAGAAATGGCGAGACTCCGCCGACGCCGATATCCGACTCATCAAGCACCGGGCGGAATCCTTCAAGAACCTGGCCTCGTCCTTCGACCGAGAGCTCGAGAACTTCTTCCACAACTCGTTTTCGATCACGGAGACGAGAGCGGTGACGGAGATGGATTTCGTGAAGAGGCTGAAGCCGAAGTTGTCGGAGATCAGGAGAGCGTATTCGACGCCGGAGCTTGGGAGGAAGGTGCTGGAGAAGTGGGGGCGGGCGAGGATTCGGATGCATTTGTCGGCGTGGAGGGACGTGTTGGGGGAGGAGGAGGAGGAGGAGGATTGGGGGAAGAGAGGGAGGAGGGTTGGGTTGTGGGAGAGTGGTGAGGGAGAAGGGGAAACGAAGCTGAGGGATTGGGAGCCTGTTAGGGTTATTAAGATGAGGTTAAAGGAGTTCGAGGTGAGCGAGGCATTGTTGATTGTGGATTTGATTGGTTGTGATTGAATTGTGATTGGTTTTGGGGGTTTTAGATTGGTTTCGGTTGAAATTGTGCCGATGTTTGACAAGTTTGAACTTACATCGTTATCTTTGTTGTTGTGTAGAAGAAGCATATTTAACAGTTCAACTCAGCTGAGTGAATTATTTGCTAGAAGACATGTTTGATTCTCTGAAATTGTTGGGGGATTTATTTGTAGCATGGGTTGGGAAAAAGGTCGCATCGCGGTTTGATGTGTCGATTATAAGGTTACCAAGATGATCAATTGCTCAATTCGCTTCTTGGCTCGAATCTAGTTTTAGGGTGGTTCATTTGCTGTGGACAATGATTGATTGTGATTTCTGTTCATTTCTTGATTTCATTTTTTCAGTGTGCTTGCAATCCTCACTCTTTCATTCTTTCTTTTTCTTTTTTCTTTTTTCTTTTTTTCTTTTTTTCTTTTTTTCTTTTTTTCTTTTTTTCTTTTTTCCTTTTTTCTTTTTTTAACCTTGTCTAAACTTTTCTTGTTCTTTTGCAGAGAGCATTTCGGAGAGAGCCACAGGATCCAAAGGTTGGTCACTATCCTCGTCATTAACGTCTATTGATTCTTTCTACTCTACTAGATTGAGGCTTTTTCCCGGTTTGTTTGTCGAATTTAGATACACGGTCAAGATTTACTGATGCATTTTTCTATCCGTTATTGTAGAATTATTGGATATATTGCTTCTCTAATTGCTCCAAGTATTCTGGTCATACATTTCTGTTTACAAAATCACCATGGTTGAGATTCTTAGGAAAATTTAGAATAAAGTGGTTGACTTATTAAGGTGTGCTCAATCCCTGGATCCTGCAGCCTGACTCAATTAAAGAATGACGTTTTTTATTTAATGATCTGTAGCACATTTGTTGTTCGCCATGTCATAATTAGAACTGTCCCTTTTATTTGAAGCTAATGGGTCTGGATTTGGCCTTTGTTGTGTCTATGATTTGCAATTTTTTGTTCTTCTGGGGCCCATTCATTTAAGTTCCTGTTAATTCGTTGCCAAATTGGTTAAAAGACACTGGTTTAAGGATCCTATACATAAGTACCTTTAGCTGGAGTGATAGCTGCTTAACTTGCAAGCTTATGTTCTTCCAAGTAAGCGCATGTCGTGAGCACAAGGAAAGATTTGTAAGTTTCTCGCACCAGTAGTACCCCCTCATTCTGTCGTTCCTTTGACGAGTGTCTCTGTTTACATGGTATGGATCGTATGTGTAGTAGGCTTGAAGGCTTGATATGGAACACTTATCAATATTTTGCAGGAAGTGCCTCCACTGGATGTACCAGAACTTCTGGCATATTGGATCAGACAGTCTGAGCCACTTTTGGATCACCTTGGTGTTAAAAGAGGTGAGCAGTAGACAGTATATATCTGCGTGGATACTTATCTAGTGCAAACTCATGTGAGTAATCCATATATATATCAGGCTCCAGCATTCCCATGGGACGTTTGGGAGGTCATAATGGTTTCTTTTGTGTCATTTTATACATGCACTACTTCTCTGACGTACTTCCTCTCTTTACAACACCGGAGTTCATGCATGGTTTGTTTTTTGTCATTTATACAAGTACGATATATGGGTACATTTAGGTGTCTGCCATTTTCCAAACACAAAGCAGCCTTCTTGAGATTACGGTAATGTGGAAGTTCATGTGAAACGGTGTATGGGTTTCACATTTTATAAATGTGTAAAAAGTCGATTTAGGTCACTTGTGGATATTTCCATGACTTGTGAATCTCTCTTACAATCACATTCACCTAAGTATCATGTAAACAACTTCATTACCACCTTCAACCTTGTAAGATTTTTCTTTGTTATTTGTTTTATTTTATATTTATTGTTTTGAGATTGATATGTATGGAGAACATACTGGATGCTGATCACATCCACGGGATGCGGGTACCCAAATTGCTGCTTGCATTGCCGTGGATCTTATTCTTTTACAATATAAATAATATAAAGAAAATCCCACACAGACAACAGAGATAGATTTAACTCGCCATTTGTTGTTCTGCAGATGTTTGTGATAAGATAGTTGGCAGCTTTTGCAGCAAAAGCAAGAGTCAGCTTTTAGTGCGCTCTCATTCTGCTGGAGATTGTTCTGTCCTCGATGGCGAAAAATTTAATGACGAGTTGGATCTGAGGATTGCTAGTGTTGTTCAGAGTACTGGTCACAATTATGAGGGCGGATTTTGGTTTGATTCAGAAAAATGTGAACGTATCGACAAGAAAAGAAATGTTGCCATTGTCACCACTGCGAGCCTCCCATGGTTGACAGGAACAGCCATAAACCCACTGTTTCGAGCAGCATATTTAGCCAAATCAGCCAATCAGAATGTCACTTTATTGGTTCCATGGCTTTGCAAGTCTGACCAACAACTCGTTTATCCCAATAGTCTTACATTTGAATCAAGCTCTGAGCAAGAGGCTTATATTCGAAGCTGGCTAGAGGAAAGGATAGGTTTCGAGGCAGATTTCAAAATCTCATTTTATCCCGGCAAGGTAGGACGTGAATCCATCTATGCTTGCTCTCTGGTTGCTATCTAGTGAACATCAATTTGACATTAGCTCCTTGACTCTTTGTATCCAGTTCTCGAAGGAAAGGCGGAGCATTATACCAACAGGAGATACGACACGATTTATTCCTTCAAAGGAAGCTGATATAGCTATTCTCGAAGAGCCAGAACATTTGAACTGGTACCATCATGGTAGACGGTGGACTGACAAGTTCAACCATGTTGTTGGCATTGTGCATACAAATTACTTGGAATATATAAAGAGGGAGAAAAATGGAGCTATACAAGCTTTCTTTGTGAAACATATAAATAACTTGTGTGCCAGGGCACACTGTCACAAGGTACCTTTTTGAGTTTTGGCCATTCACCAATGCAAATATATGGTCTTTTTAGATGCTTTTGCTGATCAATTCCCTGCCTCTCCCTCTGTTCAACTTATAAGGTCTTGCTGAGTCTGTGTATGGTTTGTTCTTTCTGTTTCGCCTCTTGATTCGTCTACAACTTGATATTTAATCGTATACCTGCAGGTCCTGCGACTCTCAGCTGCCACTCAGGATATGCCAAAATCTACTGTTTGCAATGTCCATGGCGTTAACCCAAAGTTCTTGAAAATTGGTGATAAGATGGCCTCCGAAAGGGCTCTTGGACAACAATCATTTTCGAAGGGAGCATACTTCCTGGGCAAGATGGTTTGGGCTAAAGGATACAAGGAGCTCATAGATTTGTTGTCGAAGCACAAGAATGATCTTGTTGGCTTCAATCTGGATGTCTTTGGCAATGGAGAGGATGCCCACGAAGTTCAAAGCATGGCTAGGAAGTTGAATTTGAATGTCAACTTCGAGAAAGGAAGAGACCATGCTGATGATTCCCTTCACAGGTGGGAGTTCTCTTACTTCTGTCATGAAGTATAAGAGTTCTGAGCATGCAACTGTTGTTTTTTGCCAAGTATGTTGACATATTTCTTTGTTTACCCGTTCTTGCAGCTACAAAGTTTTCATAAATCCCAGTGTTAGTGATGTGCTGTGCACAGCGACCGCCGAAGCCCTTGCAATGGGGAAATTTGTAGTATGTGCAGACCACCCATCAAACGATTTCTTCAGATCGTTCCCCAACTGTTTAACTTTCAAGACTTCTGAAGATTTTGTCGATAAGGTGAAGGAGGCATTAGCCAATGAGCCGCAACCGCTCACCCCAGAGGAAAGATATCGACTTTCATGGGAGGCAGCTACTGAAAGATTTGTACAATACTCCGACCTCGACAGTGTCTTTAAAGAAGAGCAGGCTGGTGCTAAAAGTGAAAGAAAACCGATAATGAAATCCATTTCTTTGCCCAGTATGTCTGAAATGGTTGATGGAGGATTGGCACTGGCACATTACGTGTGCACTGGAAATGAGATCCTGAGGTTGGCTACTGGTGCAATACCAGGAACCAGGGATTATGATAAGCAACATTGTAGAGATCTCAATCTCTTGCCTCCGCAGGATGAAAGTCCCATCTACGGCTGGTAGGAGAAGAGAAAAGCTTGGCACGACAGTCTAGTGGTTGTGATGCATACGGTTCCCACTCTTGATGTGGCGACCATGATGCATGGTTTGGTTTTTGCCGCCTTTTATGTTGGTAGATCCACTTTTTTTCATATTAAGTCTATTTTCATAGCTTTTTAAGTTTTCAAGTCTTTGAGATGGCGATGCCACGTAAATAGCTTATGATTATTTATTCCATATATTGTAGAGATCATATTTGGCGCGGGCTCCTTACTAGGGATTTTGATCTATTAAAGACCTGCTCAGTAACAGAGCTCGAACAAGTTATCCGATTCGTATGCTGTAAATACATCCATCGTTAGACTAATAAGCTCTCGGCATTCCTTGCAGAGAGCCAAGTGTACATTTTTCTATTTGCTTCGTTGGATTCTCCCGCCTGGTGTAATCTTTTCCTATGTTGAGATCTTTCACGCCTGCGAAAGGTGTATCTGTTTCATTTTCAATCAGATATTGTTTACAGAATTATGGATTGCAGTTGATAGTGTTACTAGATTGTTCGTAAAGGAGATTGCATATCGGTGAAAGATCTCCTTGTGAGCCAGCCACATAAGTACATGGTACCTGGAATGTGATACTCGGAGATCTTTGACAACCGTTCAATTATGAAGAATGTTTGGTGCTTGAATTGTAATGAAGAGTTGAATCGCTCAGATCGTGAGTGTATTGTCTGATTGTCTATCCTCGAGAACTTAATACACCAAGCAGGAAATAGTGTATATCCTCGAGAATTTTGAGTGGGTGTGACCGTACTTCTTCTGTATGATCCTGGACAGGTTGTTTTGCGGTCACATTAGTAACACTGATAGTAGCTTACTCCTCAAATACCCCAAGTAATTGGTGCCAGGACTCGAAACGTATATAAACTTGTCGGACATCATATAACAGTCGAAAAACGGCGTAGATGCTAAGATAGTAAGATGAGCCTCTTAAATAAGGGCAGGGAAATTGCCTGTGGTGCTTCTGATGAAAACAACCTTACCACCTCTTGAAACCCAAAGAGCGATCGAAAAACTGTCATAATCGGCTGGTAGAACCAATACAAGTTCAAAGTTGAAGAGAGGCTGGACAAAGTGCAAATACTGAATAGCTGATATCGAGCATCTTCAAAAAATTCAAACATCCCCGATTTACAATGCAATATAAAATGCCTCCGATGATTACATATTCGAACACTGCAAACCCCCAAAAAAAAAAAATCTCCAATGAACATGTTGCTTTCAAGTTTTCTTCTTTTTTGATTTATCAGACGAGAGGGAAGGCTGCTCATCAGGTGCTGCAGGAACTCGTGAACCGGAAGAGAGTTATTTCGAATGCACTCACTAACTCCTCAACACCCCGTAACCTTATTCCTCTGTTCTCCATCAGTGGTACAACCGTGCTTCCACTTCAGCAAAGCCATAACTAGTGTGACTTGTGAGTCATTGGCCACAGCCATCACTCCAACAGCAAATCAGACCTCGACCACGCAACAATCACTCTCCACTAAAAAAGGAACAAAAGCGCACATGCCACCATGATCTTGAAGTCGAATTATCTACAAAAGCCTTTCCCATTTCTAGCTAAGGGTTGCCCACTAAATCTTGATGAAGTCCTTCAACGACACCAGCGGATGCCCATCCTGTAGAGTACATCGTGAAACACCGTCAGTTGAGGTATCCGATCACAGAAAGGGACACAGAAGTTTGCAAGTGCTGGGGCCAACACAGTTTCTCAAGTCAAGTTTTCTCTATTACAGTGTCAATTCTAGTCAAGTGCGATAAAAAAAAGGCCAGTCTTTATCATGAAAAAAAAAAAAGAAAGAACTCTGACAAACTCTAGTTCAATCATCATCCTGCATAGATGACATTGGAAAATATAATAGCACAGTTGTATGACTCGCATTCTAATGGTACTTGTCCATCATGAAGCTACCTTGCTCTGCTCATGATTTAAGAACTGTCCAACCACCACAGTCTGCTGAATTAGTCGTTCCAAGGATGACCGGCTAGGAAGGCTTGCATGGGCTAATAAATAACAAAATCAAAGGTACAATGATTAAGCCAAGTGGAGCAGTGCCAGCAGCCAAATAATACAATTGGTGCAAAGATAAGAGAGCAAACCAAGAATTGCTTGGTTTAGGTTATCTGCTATCTGTTGCAGATAGTCCACGCTAACCAGATGAAACATTGGCGACTTTTCCGGCTCCTCATATGCTAACAGTGCCATAAAGTCCTATCACAAAAGTAACATCCTTAAGAAAAATGAGGACACATAGGAAAGAGGGGTTTACGTGTTTACTTTGAAGAAGCATATACCTCAAGCTTCTCTAAAAAACTTTCCATCATTCCAAAAGGAGTGAGCACTTTCTGAGCAAACTCCACAGCTTCGTCGCTACAAAAGAAGTCTGATTTCAACAAGAATCCATCGACTCACTATTCGCAGAACACTAAGAATACCAGCTTACGTTTTTCTATGGCAGACAAGCTTAACATAATGAAGGCCCAAAAGATCAAAATGCAGATCCTTATTTATCTGGAATAAGTCTGGTGCCAGTTGTTCTGTCAATTCGATGGCTTTCAGAGAATACCCATCCAACACAAGATTAATGATTCCTGAAAGACATCGTCAAATCACGATTTCATATTAAAACTTTACACCACTCAGCAAAAAAGTAAAATAAAATAAATGACAACAGCATCAGGAGGAATAGTTGCAATGATAATCCCTGATGAGGCATATTACAGATTAGAGAAAGGTTCGGGATTTCAACGCAATCATTCGAGCTTAATTTCAACAGGAATTGGAGAAAAGATCAGAGAGGGGGATAAAAAAAAGAAGGAAAACAGCAGCATTAGGTATCCATGCTAAGAGAAAGATGCTCAACAGATCAATAGAATATCAACATGAAGAGCGAGCTTTCCTTAAAGAGAGTTGGCATCAGGTACATCGTGAAAATTCAAGGAGTACCTTCTGCAGTCGAAGATGTACACTGTATAAATTGGTATACTCATGCATTGAACAAAGTCTTGCATATGAGAGAGCAACGAGTGGCTCACAAACTAATGCAAGCTCAACTAGGTAAGACCGGCATACCTTTCCTTCTGTCCATATCCTCGATACAACTAGCAGGCTGCTCCATCCCAGTGGAAGCGATGAATGATTCAACTGTCTCTTTAAAGCAATTGTGCACAAGATATGATAGTACTATATTGTGGGTATCAGTTTCTTTAACAACCTGTCACAGTTCAATCATATTATCACACGACAGAAACAAATACGTGCAAAACATGTCCACAACTGAGAAGGCGATATCACAGGAAAGGTAATCCCAACAAGGGAAACATAAAGAGGAGCGAAGCACCAGAATAAACTACGACCACGAACCCAGAGGTTGCGTTGATATTCTATAGTAATATTCTACAGATCCTTTTAGTCCCCATGAAGCACAATTCCCCTAACTCCATTAAAGTACAACCCAGCCGATGCAAAACCCTAACCAGCAGGCT
Organism: Drosera capensis; assembly: GCA_001925005.1. Classification (NCBI taxonomy): domain Eukaryota; kingdom Viridiplantae; phylum Streptophyta; class Magnoliopsida; order Caryophyllales; family Droseraceae; genus Drosera; species Drosera capensis. Next base: position 5,818 of record LIEC01010313.1, on the reverse strand, counting down.
CATATTTACAGTCCACAGACCTCTAAAGGAACCATAACTACATTGCCATGACATCCCAACAAGCAGCATTTCAGCATGATCAATAATTCCCAAAATCAGAAGAGTGTTAATTATCAGCAGATCGAGCTTCTCGGGTCCCGTCTAGCCGAAATATCACCAAAATGCACTTCGAATCCAGCTTCGCTCTTCTACGTCGATTCCCTCGAGAACCAAACTGACATTTAACTAGGAACACCAACTTTTCACTCCGGCATCAAGCGGCAACTCATTTCAGGCACAGTCGATGGATGCCCAGATCATTCACATCACCCAATTACAACCCCCCAACAAATCCACGAAGATACATCGACCTAAACTACAAATCAGAACGAAGCTAGGGTTTCCAGATTCCTAACACAAAGGGGATTTCTAATACTAGCAAGATTATAAAACTTCAGAGAATGGAGTGATTGAGTTAGTCAAAGGGAGAGAAAGGAACTCACAATGTGCTCGTATTTCCTCGGATCCGACTCCATGATTAACAATTGCTCGCACGATCGAACAACGATTATAGGAATTGTATCATTTAGAAGAAAAGGGTTTTGGTGGTAAATTGATTGTGGCCACTGGATCGGCGGCTTGATGGTGACGACGGCAGACTGTACGCGAGCCAACGGACTTCGTCGGGTGGATATATGTGACGTGTTGAATAGGTGGATATAATCTCCCGGCTCTGATAATTGTACTAGTCGCTTGATATTAGGAACATTTTTTATTACCTGAAGTTTGACCACATTTTTATAATAATCAAACATTAAATTTAATAGATCATATATTGATTTCTGGTTGAATCATATAATGAAAAACTATGTTACCCGTATTAAAACCTTTGGTCGATGGTCAACATCTTATGATTATTAATGATTCTTAATCGAAAATTAATTGATTAGACGTTTATGAAATTTGATCTTCCTCAATGGATTTCAAATATATCATTCGTCAATGTGACACAAATTAGTTCAAAAACATGTCATTGACATGGTATTAGTAGATGTTCATGAAATTATTATCCATATATTAATTATAAATACATAGTGTTAGAGAATGGTTAGACATTTGTTTTTGATTGATCATTAGTTGGTCATTTGCATGATTATTCATTTGCTTTTGATTTATCATTAATTAGTCTTTTATTTCTTTATGGTTGGATCACTTAGTTTTGGTTGGTCATTTTGAAATCATTTACTTTTGCTTAGTCGTCAATCAATCAATTATAAAAGCTAAAATCAAACCTTTATAAATTATGATGATAAATCAAAATCTTTTTGAAACACTGATAATCATTATCAAATAATCCAATAAAATGTTGATATATGGAAGGAATCCAATTATCAAAAAAAAAAAAAAAAACTCTATATCAACATTATATGTTTATTATGGAACAAATTCAATCATCATCAAGAAAAAACTTTCTATATTAACATTAAATGGAAGTAGTTTATTATCATGATTAACTCCGATAATGCTTCGTAAAGTTTTGACTCATTTTGATTATCATATGCTCACTAACGATGAAACTTTTTAACGATTAACGGTAAAAATAAGCAACAGGTGCGGCTAAATGACCCTTGCAAGCCTCAAGATCTGCTATTTTGGAAAGGGAAGCGCAATAAAATTAAGGGAAATAAAAACCAAATTGTCATGGTGGCTTTAAATTCAAAACAAAAACAAGTATATCCACTATCTGATTATTTTTTTTATAATCTTATGAATTTTGTTGCGTTTTCCTCCGCAAAACAATAGATTTTGATTCTTACTGTCGCTAAATGGTAGTCGCCGCTGCTCCTCTTTGACGTAATGAAATCATGTAAGAAACCAATAGGAAAAGTTAAACCATTATAAAATGAACCAATAAAAAAAGAAAACATATAAACAAAAAAAAATGACATGTATAAGTTAATAGAATATGGACGCATGACATACCAATTAAAAAACCCATCTATATTGATATTATATATTTATAATTATCATGAAATTAATTCTATCAAAAATTTGAATTTCGAACCGATGATAATAAATATATTATATTATTTGTATCTCAATAATAATATAATATCAATTAATGATTAGTAATTGATTATGATTAATCAAACTTGATATTAAAATAAATCAAATTTTGATATTAAAAAACTCAAATATAATTGTATGTGGAGTTAACATAATGTCAATATTACTGCACATGCATCATATTAGCGCTTAGTTATAGCTGTATCAATGATGTTTCTTCATGAATGTTCGGCAATGCATTTTAAGAAGTTATTTTGTCATTGGTATTTATTCACGAAGTAGAAAATGGTTCAATTGCTCAAACTATACTAAGATATCCATTGTACGTTCCATTCAGATTTTCATACTTGGTTTTATCTTTAGAACGCACATGAAAACTACAGTTCACATACATCGAATTATGATCATACACTTGATCACATCATTGCCCTGAAAACTCTCCCGATAATCTCCACCACATTAGTCCCACGGTCACAAATAACACTATCCAAAACCATTTGCAAATTGCAAGACAACACAACGCTATCCAAAACCACATCCAAAACCAAAGCTCCACCCATCAATCCAATCCAAACCCTTCATCACCCACCACACCACATCTCCGCCACCACAACCGCCACCGCGCCGCCGCCGGCACCACCACATCTCCGCCGCAACAACCACCAATGGCCCTAGCTCGCCTTCTCCCTCCGACAACCGCCTTCTCCACCGCCTTCTCCACCACCACCAAACCCCCCAAAAACCCTACCCTCACCCCTCCAATCCACGCTTTCCATTCAATCACCACCACCACGCGCCACCACCGTCCCCGATTTCGCTGCTCCGCCTCCAACCACCACAACTCCTCCCTAACCGACGCCGTCGAGCTCCCGCTCTTCCCCCTCCCGCTCGTCCTCTTCCCCGGCGCCGTCCTCCCGCTCCATATCTTCGAGTTCCGGTACCGCATCATGATCCACACGCTCCTCCACACCGACTTCCGGTTCGGCGTCGTGTTCTCCGACCCCGCCTCCGGCAACGCCGACGTCGGCTGCGTTGCCGAGGTCGTCAAGCACGAGCGCCTCGCCGACGACCGGTTCTTCCTCATCTGCAAGGGCCAGGAGCGATTCCGGATCGATCGAGTCACGAGATCGAGGCCGTACCTAGTGGCCGAGGTTTCGTGGCTCGAGGATAAGCCGTCGAAGGAGAGTAGTGGCGGAGAGGAGGATGATCTGGAGGTGTTGTCGGCGGAGGTGGAGGCGCATATGAGGGATGTGATCAGGTTGAGCAATAGGTTGAATGGCAAGGGAGGGGATGAGAAGGAGATCGGGGATCTGAGGAGGAAGATGTGGCCGACTCCGTTCTCGTTCTTTGTTGGGAGTACGTTCGAGGGGGCGCCAAGGGAGCAGCAGGCGTTGCTGGAGCTGGAGGATACGGCCGCGAGGTTGAGGAGGGAGAAGGAGACGCTGAGGAACACGTTGAATTATCTCAGCGCTGCGTCCGCGGTCAAGGATGTGTTTCCTTCTTCGTCGACTTCGTAGAGATCGAGGATGATTATATGAGGATGAATAGTTGGGTATGGTGAACTTCTTGATTTTCGATTTTGCAATGGTCTGTTGATATGGTGAATGTACATTTTGATGCATATTTGGTAATTTTCGATTTCCTTCCCGCAACCTCGATGTTGGACGCTCTCCTTGCGTCCTTATTGCAAGCCTCGATGTTTGGACGTCCTCCTCGCGTCCATCTTGCAAGCCTCAATGTTGTCTATAAAGACAACGGCTTCCAACTTGACTTACCCTTAGGCAAGTGTCTCCCGTGCGCAGCATTCCTCATGCGCGCCAAGTTCTCCTCCCGACTTGTCTTATTAGCCTTAGGCAAGTTTTTCCCGTACGTCAAAGTATCGTCCCTCGAACCCTTGATAGATAACAAGTTGTCTTCAGGTTTGACAGATAATGTGCATTAACATTTATAGAATAGGCTTTGGCGAGTCATCAATTTGATGCTTATTCCCACGTCACAACGAGCAACAGGTGCTATTTCACTGATTTCTTGGATGATGTCTTCTTTGATCGATTACCGCTGTTGCTTTAATTCTGGTGTAGTTGGATTATGTCCAACCTGGAGATTTCAAGTTTCTCGGGCGGAGTCTCTCTGTCTGCAGTGCTGCCATTCATAGATTTCTTCCTGCTTCTGCTAACAGATTGAATATCGTCTGAACCATTGTCTTGGTACTGTGTGGTTATTAGTATCGGCTTTTCTTAATTCATATTCTTCTTCCGGAGCGGACTAGGTGGAGCAATGATATTTGAGCGAAAACGGAGCTCCAGTCAAGGCCTGGTATTGTTGGTGTTCTTTTGCGTGATATGGTTACAAACTGGACTTCCTCTTGATGTGCCGTGAATCTGTTCTCGCTAAATCAGCAGGACCTCCAGAGGCAGAGCACTTAGGAACAACCGAAGCGGATTTGTAGGTGTCTTTGATCATCTCAATGGTTTGTGGATCGAGATGAAATCTGTCTTTAAATGCTTATTTTCCTACCAAACATAAAATTAACATGTATTATGTATTAGTTATCCAATCCCCTTTATCCTGGATACCAAACATTGCCATGGAGTATGGTGGGTGCTGTTTGATTGCAGCGCCATTTCCAGCTGCTGTTATCTCATGAGATTGTCCACAATAATAATTTCTTCTTATGGGAAAGCTTCAGATAGTGGAGGGGCGGGAGTCATTGGAAACAGGGTAAATTTTAAAAGAATTGACACGAACGTTGATGTATCAAATGTTTTCTCAAAGTTAATAACCGCTGTTCTTTGGTGAAACTCATTTGTTTCTTGAACGACTCGCATCTAAATTAATCCTATGCATGAATATAAATATCACAAGGAGTTGATGGATTTATGATTAAAAACTCAATTTTTTATTAATTGAAGGGAAAAAAGAGAAAACAACTTTAGTCTCAATCTTCAAAATCAATAATTTAACCATGAATAAGTTTATTTGTGATAAATCGCAAATTCCTTTTTTACCTATCATAATGTCTAAAATGGAGTCGATATATAGCAACAAATTTATGTCCAGGAAACTGTTGTTTGGCATTGTTGTCAAAACTGGAGAAAACAAAACTAAAAAAAAAAAAATCAATAACGAAATTTAAAATCATTTTTTTAAATTAAAAAATTTATTGTAACAAAAATCTGAAATATATTATACTTTGATGAAACAGCAGATAAAAACAAAAAAATCATTTTTTTGATTTTATATTTTATATTTTTATTTCATCAATTTAAAAATTATAAAATAATTTTTAGTCACTCTTGATCGATGATTAATTAATTAGTCTCTTATGAAATTTGATGATCCTCAATGGATTTAAGATATATCATTGGTCAATGTGACATTATTAGTTTAAAAACATGTCGATTGATATAGTATTAATAGATGTTCACGAAATTATTATTCATTAATTAATTATAAATATATAATGTTAGAAAATAATTAATCATTTATTTTTCATTAGTTAATCATTTGCATGATTATTTCTTTTCCATATGTTTTTATTTTTTCTCTTGACACATGGAAAAGGAAAAATTGGTTGAATCTGATGAATCCTTTTATCAATCAAAATCACGCTAATATGTAATTCAAAGTGGCGAAGAACTGATAATCGAAGAATGAAACATAATCCACCCAATTCTAATTCGTCCACTACAATCAAATTCCCCAAATGAAGAACATAGAACCCTAAAAATTACAGACTAAATTCCCCAATGAAGAACATAGAATCTCAAGA